>VWYH01008418.1:1738170-1822100 GCA_013399365.1 Pampusana beccarii
AAAAAAAAAAAAAAAAAAAACACAAAAACCCACACACACCCACGCAAACATACAAACAAAAAAAACCCACACAAAACCCAGACAAAAAAAAAACAACACAAAAAACCCCACCAAAACACGTTTTATTGTATTTGCACATGGGATTTACTCATCACTGATGTTGGAGAATGAGCAAAAGAGGGATATTCCTGCTACAGGACATACACTCTCACCAAAACTATGCCAGTGAAATTTAAACTTTTGGACTGAATCACAGTAGATATCACAAGGAACTAATTTGATCTCTCCCTGCATCCTCCTTCAGAATAAGCTCCTTGAGTTTATTGCTTTGTACAGAAAAGCAAACAAAAATAGTACACAACCAGGAAAGTACTCAAAACTTGTAAACATAGCTTCCTGACAAAGTGAAATTGCTCTCAAAAGTGGATCTGTTAAAAATTGGTCTTCAAAAAAAAAAAACAAACCCAAAAAACCAAAAAAACCTTCTCCTTTTTGTCTGTAATACAGCCAAATAAAAGGAACAGGTGTTAAAACACTCCAACCAAAACTGAAGTAAACCCTTATGGTCAGAGCTAGCGATCCAGGAAAGATATCGCTATAGTACAAATAATTGCGAAATGGATAAATGAACACAGGAACACACAGCACTACAGAAAGTCTACAGGGCAACCTGTTTGGTAATGGGCATATCTGATTCTTCTGTACATTTGTAAAGTATCCTTATCAAAGTCATTTTCACTTCCATGTTAAGTATGGACACAACAACTGCTCCCTCTCCAGGCAGTCGGTCTGGAGCCCAAGGGCCACCCTGAGCGACACCAATCCAAACCTACAGGCTTCCCAACAATAATTAGCATCAGCTTTTGGCCTCACATAGTAAAAGGATGACAGATCTATAAAGGATGAGGTTTGCTCTACAACACCTAACTTGTACTAATCTTCATTGTGCAATTCTGCTTCTTTGAAAATGACTATGTAAAACTCACCCAGTCCACTCTAGATTAATGTGCCTGCAGTACAAATGAAGACTCTTCCAGTCACCCAGTAACTATGCCACCAACATGACTAGAGATCTGCAAGTTAAGCAGGTCCTGCAAAATTCAAAGAGGCCTAGGGCACAAAATAAGTAGCGTTAATTAACTATTATCTGTAATAAGTAACCTTTCTGCATTGAAAGGTCTTACTTCAGCAGTCCATTGGTATGACCAGCTCTACATTTTAGCTTCAATATAAAGCTGTGTAAAGGATTGCCACTTGAAGCCAAGACAGTAAGGCAGCAAATGGGACTTAAGCGTTGCTCCAACACGTGAATCTATCATTAATCTTATACAAACTTGCTCTGCTGGTTCTAACATGTTTTCAGGGTTTTGAATTGTGTATTGTCAGATCATCTCTCAACTCAGGTATGGCATCTAGCCAGCATTTTGGTTAATTTGAAAGAAATGCAACCCTTCTGACTTGCCAGGCTGAACTTAGGTTTACACCTGTGAGTAATTCAGCACTGCTTAAGTCCAGCATCAAAAAACGTAGAACCAGAGCCTCAAGCTCCAAAAGGAAAAGGCAAGAGACTGGAGACAGCCACAAGATCCTGGGCTGCGCCTCTGAAATTGAGACATTTCTAAAGAGGCCTCAAAGTACACAGTAAGATCCATGAATGAAAGCCATGAGTTTCAAGGAAGGTCAGCAAGTCAAAAGTGTTTTTTTATATAGGGTCTTCTATGAGATAAAGAGACTGAAAATTCTTTGACAACAATTTATAGTATCTATCAAGAAGAGTAATTAAACAAAGACGAACTTGGCAGAATTGCCTTTCGTGTGTTCATCCACAAATCTGCACTAATAGCACAGCAATTGTATCCCTTAAGCAGGTCTTGCAGATGTAGATATACATAATGTGTTTGAATCTGTCGTATGTCAGATACTAACCTCCATAACACATAAGCTCATTTCCCTGTGTTTTCCAAATTACTAAAGAAGACTAGACCGAAGCACATTAAAAACAAACAGCCCCATCAATAAAATAGCTACACACACTGCAGGTTTTCAGGGCTGCTTACTGACCCTCTTCTAAATCCAGACCTCCCTACACAGTTCCAGACCTATTTGATTTATCTCTCTCTTCATCCTGTTGCACTGCATGTCATGTGTATGTATAAAACACACACATACATAAAAATACATATAAATCTTGTTTTGAGAAAGAAATCTCCCCAAAGGCAGCATCCTGTAGACTGTAAATCAATTTATTTTAATCTAATCTTCATCTGTAATGGTTTTCTTGGCTGCAGCCATCAAGGAAACATCTTGGCAGGTGGGAAAGAATGAAAACATATAACATTTGTTTCTAATGGTTCCTATGCACTATGTAGCTTTGACTTTCCAATATAGAAATGCCTGCAAAGCCCATGAAATATGACTGGGATTGGAACTGGCCTCTGATGTAAACTTAGATCTGCACAGCTGAGAACTCTCTAAAATATGAACATAAAGACATCAGAAACTCCTTAAAATATCTTTAAAAATCATTGAAGCAAAGTCGCAAAGCGAACTTTTCTACCCAAAGACCAAGCTGAACAGGAATTTTTCCATGCAACTATTTCACCAAATGGAAAGCCTTTTCTACATTCTAAGGCTTTTCCTTTTATCCTCCAAACACAAGTTTCGAGCCATCCAAAGTGGTTTTCTGTTTGGAAGTACTTAGACCCCAAACCCTTAGGAATCTCCCTATATTGTCAGATTTCCACTCCCTGTGGCCAGACTCCGTGCCGTACTAATTGCCTGGAGGTGCAGTGCCCTGCTTATAGGAACAAATTATTTTCTTGATGGAATAGCAGGATTTGCACCTGCAGAGACTCAGCTTGGGAAGCCTGGCAAGCAATCAAGCGGGCAGCTGGGGAGCCCAGCTGTCCAGCAACCTACAGGACAAGCCTCTGGAAAGCTCAGAAGCCTGTCACGTTGCACATCTGTGAGTAGGCAGCTAGCTGGCAAGGTGGCTAGCCAAAACCCAAGAAGCCAGAAGAGGTTAGCCATGTATCTCCAAACCTGGCTTCTGTCAGTAACCCTGATGAATCAACATGCTCTGATAGAAAATTTCAGTTCTGTGGCATCAGCGTTGAATAACAAAGTATATTAGGAAAAATAAAAATGCCACCCACAACCTTCCTGGATTCCTGAACCCTCAGAAAGAAAACCAGCTCAAGGTTAAGATTATGTTTCTTGCACATGTTGCACTGTGGAAAATAACTGAAAGCAGATTAAGAAGAAATCCCCAGCAGGAGTCTGGTGGTGTGTAATAGAATGTCTGCACCACAGTGGTCAAGATTGCTCTGGGGCTTGTTCTTTGAAAGGCCACGTCTGTAATTCACATTCATTCCCACACCTCATAAAATTGCAGAGCTGAGTTACTTATAGTGTTAACTGCTTACTCTTTAGACCACTAAAACAATAAGAAGTCGGTTTAATTTTAATTTATTAACTGAAAGAAGGTTCATGGTCACAGATTAGTCCTCTCTGGGAGCCAATGCAGAACCCAAGCAACACTTGGTCTGGCACAGAATAGCTCTGCTACCAAACTCCACTGATGGACAAGTGAACTCAAATAGATAGCACTCTGCTTGTTGCTGGAAATGCTACCTCTCAGAGCCACAGGCAGTTTTCTATCAGAGGGTCAGATCATGCCAAACAGGAACGTGTATATGACCACATGAGAAAAAGGTTTCATCTCATCTATTGCTCCGATAGGTCTGCACCTGGCCCAGCTTGCTTTTTTTTGCCAAGTTGATCTGAGTGCCGTAGCTGGCAGTAGAAGAGAAACTGCTTATTTTCACTGAGCTTTCTGGTTGGCTGCTCCTCTCCATTTAGACTGGTATAACATATGCTGACTTAAAGAAGCAGCTACTGAACATGGCATTTTCTATCACATTTCTTACACAAATATTGCTACGTCAGATCCCTCTCAAAATTAAACCCTGAACAAACAAAAAGTGCATTAAAAACAGACAAGGATTAAATATTTATTTTATGGTTCAGCTTTAACTTTGAAAGTGCTCTTAATAAACATAGGAGTTAGAAGACACCTATGTAGTGTCTCCTAAAATCTCTCACTCCGAAAAAAACAAGTACTAATTTCACACTCTGCTCTAAACCTCTTGGTGACTGCAAACACACTTGAATTTGACCTGTAAAGACAACAATCGCCAAATTATACAAACAAACAACAAATTAAGAAACCAGATCAACGGATAAGATTAAAAATAATTGAACCGAGCAGCTTTTCCAGCTTCCTTTCCTTCCTCTGCTCCAAACTGGGTCAACAAGGAACACACACCAAGAGAATATGTTGCATTCACACACACACACACAAAAAAAAGAGAAAGAAAAAAAAAAGGAAAAAAAAAAAGATAAAAGAGCATACGGCAGCATCACCACCTTTCCAGAAAAAGTTCTGCTAGAGAAGAAGGGCCATACAAGCTGTTCTACAGAACACATACCAACTCAAAACACAAACTGTTTTCTTCTATAATATATGTTGCACTTGAGCAATTGTTTTAGAAGAATCCAAAGGCATAAAAATAATAGAAAATAACTGTTATTCAGCAGCTATCAGTTATGATTCAAAGTTCTGAAAGAAGGAACAGCAGTAAAGCAATTTTAAGGAGAGTGTTAAGTATAAACAAAATAGGTGAAGCAAGAATGAAAAGCATCTGGGATGATACTAGGATTTATAAGCCTTCAATAACACTGTAATTTTCACCCTTTGCCATCTCTGTCGACTACCTTGCTCCAGTATAGCTTGTGATTAGAAAGCCAGAATGGGAAAATGTAGGATATTTCCAATTCCCAGTCCCACCAGTCACTGTTGATAGGGTACTGTTAAACACAGAAATTTACTGGTTCACTTTGTCCTCTATGAAACACAAACTCTTTGAGACAATCAGAAGGAAAAAGTAGTGTGAAGGTTTACTATCAAGAAATCAATAAGAACTTGAATGTTCGAAGGCCAGGATTTTATATCCAAGATCTTTTGAAATATCTAAAAACTTCTTTCTCCTGAAAATATAATTCTATTTTAACACTGTAGGCAAGGCACTTTCCTGAGAACCAGTTTCCATTTCCAACCCTGATACAGCTCTGTTAGGAACTTATGGGCAAGGAATGCCACCTTTCCATACTTCAATCTACTTCTACATAGAAGAGAAAAATTACCGTAACCCACTTTGATGAGGTCATATCTTTTCATTATTATGTTAAAAACTGAACCTGCCAAGAAACCAGTTCCTCATTCTCTCTGGACTTTTTTCACTGTCTCAAGCAATGGACACCATTCAGTCTACTTTTCTGCGTTATTTTTAAATCTCAGAACCTGAAGTTCCACAGTGTCACAGAGCAGAACACTTTAGAGATCCCCAGTGGTGAACAAAACATTCACCTGCAACATTAAAAAACAAACAAACAAATAAACCCCACCACATAACCAATAACAAACCCACTACCACCAACAGTAGCCTTTAATGGCACAATACTGGGTTTGGACTCCTTAACATACTCTTTTCTTTCTGTTCCCTCTCCCACAACTATCTGCTCATCTATAGTAGGCAAAACCACCTACATTTCAAGAGGAAGGGAAACAGGAAATAATCCCTAAATAACTCATACTACCTAACTGCTATTTATTTTTTAAATACATTTCCTCTTCTGTCTTGGGACAACTGAAGAATGTATGAAGTATTGAAAAAGCTGTAGTTATAGACATACTACTGACTTGACCTCAGCAACTGAATTCTAAAGCCATTGCTTGTAAGTTTACTGTGCTTAACTGTCCTCATTTTTAGGTACTACCACTACATATTGAATACAGTAAGAGCTACCATAAGTCCAAAACAGTAAAGGGTCTTAAAATCACTACGAATTTACAAGGCTTTCCCCCTACAAACCCCTGCCCCAAGCTGACTATTAGCTCTTAGATAACATGAAGAATTTTAAAGGAGCTTCAGGATGTTCTTATTTCTCATCATTCCCTAAATCTATGGATGTTTTAAGAATTATTAAGTATTTTAGTGCTCCAGTGACCTCCAAACTACCTATAGTACACTCATTTCAGATCATAAGCCAAGTGAGCAACAATTTCTCTTCCAACAACGTTGCCAAGTCTTTAACCATAAAGCATCAGCTGTATTCTCTGTACAGCAAAGAAATGCAGTTCATCTGCTGATGATCACTCCCGAGTGGCCTAGATATTTGAAAATGGTAGGTACCCAACATTTCAGGTTCCTTTGAAGGTCTCTACTTACACATGAAGTAAAAAAATGTCTCAAAGTCTTTTCCTTACAAATATCTAGTGCAATTTAACAGGCTGTCTGTATGCACTCTCGCTGAAGGCTGGAACAGGCTCACTAAGTCTTCTTGGCTATTAAATAGGAAGGGTGGCTAATATCAAACATATCCATATTAGACAAGGACCCCCCAAATAACTGATTACTTAGCACTGTGACAATTTCCACTCTTTTAATTCCTCTAAGCTACTATCTTCTCTTCTAATATGTTTGTAATAAAAATAAGAACAACTTTTCAGCATTCAAACTTTCTCTGATACGTCAGTGTCACTAAGACTGTGTCAGAATCAGCACCCATTTGGAGCTGAGCTAACCTCATCTTCAAGTAAGAAAGCAGTGGATGGGGTTAGAGGTAGACCATTTATTTTGCTAGTAATTCATTTCATAGTAAACTAGCTCTATTCACTAGTCCATGAACATCACATACATTTACACTCCCATTTCATGCTGCAGTACATCAATCTGACACCATCTCTCAAGGGGAACCGTCTATACACAGCCCAAATGGCTTTTCAGATGAAAAATAAGGGCAATAGCCTTTTACCTCAGACTCGGGTTCAAACCCTTGATTAGGTCACAAGTTAAAATTAGTTAGGTGCTCTCATCCTTCCTTATGTGCACCTCACATCCTTCCTTATGTACAAAACTGCTTCTTAACGGCATACTGTCTGATGCGACAAGCAGCCCCTACTCCGGGGGAGGCTGCCCAGGGCTACAGTGAAGAAGGACACCACCAGTCAGGGACTCAGGGGTGTTGACATGAATATGGAGGAGAAAAGGAAACATGGAAGGGGAGAAAGAAAAACAGAGAAATAGAGTTGAACGCAAAGTTCTCATTGTCTTTTGGCAATACTAAAAGCCAGATTCTTTTTCTTATCCTGACCCTTTTTTTTCAAAGCGCCAACAAGTACGTTGAGGTTGAGCTGTACTGCTGACCTTCAACAGTGAAGGGCCTTCGTATGTGCCTTGGTTACCTACAGACCATATATAACATCTGCAGCCTATAACTGGGTACTCACAGAACAAGGTGAATGGCCAAAACCATACTGCAAACATTCCTGCAATCATGATGAAGGAACCGTATTTTTTCAGACCTATATACTGAACATCCTGACATTCAGAACTACCTGACGAAGAATTGCCACCTGTCACGAGCCAAAAAAATAATGAGTTGGCAGTAGGATTACAGTTGTGCAATGGAAACCTGGGCTGTGACTATTTTCCTGAGGCTCTCCCTGGTTTCCAGCTTTGAAGATATCCACTCAACTAGGACAGACAGTCTAGAATCTTGTTGTTCCTGCTCAGAGTTTCCTATCTAGTTACAACGAAAGACTTCCCAGACTTTGTAGAAGATAGCAGTAAATCAGTGCCACCTGCACAGAACACACCAGCACCATCTGCATTATAAAGGTGTCACTGAAGTACATTACTGCATTACACTGAATCAATAGCAGGAAACTGTCAGAAACTCTGCTGTACACCCAAGTGCATGTTAATTTCTAAATTATCCTACTTTCTACTCTACCAAAGCTATATTGCTGTACATAAGGATATATTTTAAAAATTACATTCAATTATTTGATTATTTTAAACTCAAATCTAGGGAAGTTACTTATCTTAACGGCATCTCCATAGTCATGAATTTGACTGCAATATAAACTATGTGTTTATTCACAACCATATTCTTGTGAGACAAAGCAGTGTCTTATCCGCACTCGACAGATGAAATTGAAGTGCAAGGCAGAATAACTTGCTCTATGCTGCATAAGAGCAGTTCTGAGAAAAAGTAGAAATTTGAACCAACCAAATACTAGACTAGCCTCTCTCTTTGATGTTTCTGAGCTAAGCTCCTACTAGACAATATTAAAAACCATTTTCTCAAATATTATATCATAAACAGGCAAGAACATATCAATGATTGAATTATTTAAAATGAAAATCACATGCATGCAAAAAAAATCTGATCGCTATCATGGTAAAAAAGACAATTTCCAAAGAAATAATCTTCCCAAATCCTTACACTTCTCTTTGTGCTGGACATGATTTTTGAGTAAAGGGTATGGCAAGAAAAAGAGCATAGATATGATTTTTGCCCAAAACTTATTGCCTTCAACAACTGGATTCTATTTCACTTATACTCCCACTTGACTTGTACAGGTTTATATAATAATTTCCTGTATAGAAATTAGGAAAGGACTGGATGTTTAACATATTTTATAACTGACACTCAACTTTGCTAGTGCTCCTGTATCTAGCCAGCTGATATGGACGCTTAAATATTCATTGTAGGTTTGTGCATACCACTAACAAAAACATTGATTTTTTAATATGTAATCTGCAATTAATTACATGAACCACTGGATATGCTACTTACATTAATTAAACTTCAATAGGCACTATTTTGCAATACATGGATAGTTAACATGCAACACATTTTCTTAAATAAGGCACTTCATTAAAGAATATTGCTAAGATCATTGAAGTGTTTCATCCTCAGTACTGGATGCAACTTACAGCAAAATTAATATCATGTGTTAATGATGTGTATATCTGGGATTTGGTTGACTACTGTCTTTGCCTAGACCTTGCCTGTTAAGCATAATCAGACAGATATAAAATTCATTTGGGGCATTTGAATAGAATTTGCAGAAAATTATTTCATGTACTGTGGCTTACAATGAACTCAGAAATCAACAGTCATCTGTCGTGAGCTCTTTTAAGACCAAGTTAGATTTTTCTGAAGCATTGTTCTGGTCCTATTTTGAGACTACACTCTCACATTTTGATATGTCATTTTTCTTTATTAAGAACATTCAGGGACAAATTTTCCAGAAGTGTTTAGGCACCTAGTGATGCAGGCAAGCAGCTTACATTATTTTTCAAAATCACTTAGGCAGGTTAGACAGCTAAATCTCACTGAAATTAGTGAGAGTTAGGCATGTCAGGCACTTCAAAATATTTACCCAAAGTTTATTTGCATTTTCAGGCTTCTAATAATCTTTGAACAACTTTGTGATAAGTTTTGGTTTATGTAGGCTGATCCCCAGTGCAATACTTCCTATCACCTCACTTAAAGAGCATACCTCATTAAGCAAGTTGCAGAATTTTCTTGCAGTTCATGTTAAGAAGACTTACGAGCAAAACAGATGACAAGTTTTTCTTCTATAATTTGGGTTTGTTTGTTTGGTTTGTTTTCTTTACATAGGTAAAGAGACAGTGTGGGCCAGTGGATAATGTGAAAGGACTGGTTTATGCTAAAACCTGTTCATGAACTCAATCAGCTTTTTAATAAAACTCAGTTTAACACAAAAAGAATGGATTTTTAAAAGCTGGCAAAATATAAAACACAGAACGTATAACTTGATCAGATTATTTTATTCACCTTGCCAAAAAAAAAAAAAAATCCATTTCTCCATAGTTAAATGGAGAAATACTTAAATTTGAATGAAATTTGAGAAGCACATGACAAATACCTCATTTTACCTCAAAATATTTGTGCCTCCAGATCATTGGTTTATAGTTTTTCATTGAATGAGGAACTCCAGGTTATGAAACATTTCAACTAAAATTTTAAAGACTAAAATTTTAGAAAAATGAAATGTATCTGTCTTAACTATGAAATGTATTCATATTTTTCTAAACTAGAAAACAGCAAAAGATCTTGGCTTGCTTAGTTTTAAGATGATGTTCTGTGGAAAAGGACTCATTAGAGTAGGTCACAATACTCCAATACATCCATCACTCCAGCTTAATAACTTTTGAATACACAAGAAAATTTCTACTATATCTGATTTAAAAGAGATGAGATCTCAAAGAGAAGTTCCTCTAAAGTGCCATAAAATTGACATCTGAGACACAAGAGAGACAGTCTAATAATCATTGCCACTAACAGAAAGACCATTGCTAAGTTATTCAATTGTCTGTGTTCCCTTTGATCTGCAGACACGGGTGGGTGATGAAGGTGACTTTCTAGAAATACTATGAGGGATGGAGGTACTGTGAGGCAGCCAAGGTTGGAAAAAGGTTAAAAGGCAAATAGAATGGAAACCAGGCTTCAACAGCGTGATTGAACACCACCAAAACGTAGTTTTCATCGAATGACTTAAGATTTACCTGAGAAAATATTTTTGGCTCACAGATGTGTTTCTAGTCTGTGACAATTCTGATTTTTTAACTTCATTTTCAATCAAAAATATCTTCAAACATTTTTAAGATACCCAAGAGACTATCTCGGATTTTTTTTCGAAACTGTGGGTTTGCCTTCATTAAAAAAGGATATTTTCCAGCATATGGTTCTTTTCATTAGAAGGAATAAATAGGAAGAATTAGCTGCTTCTGATGATTCATAATTGTACATTTTGTGGCTTCAATGACAGAATTTTTTTCTTTTGTAAAAGGCATTAATTTATCAAAGCAACACAAGTCTAAAGCTGTCTTTTCTACATATGTACAATACAGTTTATGTCAAAGTACAAATTTAATCATTTCCCACCTTATGTTTACATAAGAGGAACAGTGGGGTTCAGATGTAAGATGTTACATATCATAAAATAATAATCACTCTAATAGGTAGGGGCTGAAGTTGATTACTGACTAAAAGCTTATAGAATAAATGTACTAGGAGAAGACTAGAAGCAAGGAAAGATACATAGAATACATCAAATTTAATCAGGCAAATGTATCCCCCTCAGGCTACTTCACCTGACCTAAACTTCCCACTGGGAAACGAGAGTTCAGGTTAGTATTTCTGCAATGTAATTTCAGGTGCAAAGTCACATTATAAAAGAAGCATGGAAGCTATTTCTCACACTGTGATTTGCATGGCTAGCGAAGCAAAAGGTAAGCACGTTGTCCATCCCGTATCTACAATAAAATAATTTCAGAGCGCTCAAAAGAATAATTCCGTTCTCCCACAGCTGTACAGTGTGCTCTTAGGAAACATCTTTAGTTGAGCCATATCTCTGACATGAACAGGAAAAAGCTGTCTGAAAAATTATGTTTTCTAGGTTTCCAATGAAAGTGTTTAATATGCTTGAGCCAAACAACTACTTGACTTGAAGATGAAGTTTCTATATGATTTCTAATAAAATGAGATAATCCTTCTTTCCCAAAGATGTGATTCTACAAGCTGGCTGGCTACTGCTGCTGCTGCAAAAAATAATGGGTCATTACCCTGTCCCTTGGAGGGATTTCTGCAACTCACAACTGAGGGCCTAAAAAGGAGTATGAGAGTGGTTTTGTTTCCAGACAGAGCAAGGCTGCACACCCTTCTACTCTAACTTCCCACAAACATACAATACGCACTGCAAACACACATTTCTGTAGGCAATGGCCAAGTGCTCTATTGACATCTGAAGTGACAGTTAATAAACCAGCATTACCTAGCTGAGCTCTTCTTTAATGCTATGCATGACAGTGTGACCTGGATGGAAGTATTTAAGGGGGTACTTTATGTACATTAATATGAATATAAACTTGTCAAAGAAATAGGTAACTCAATTGAAGAACCACTGACACTGAGGATGGGAAAGAAATGAGTCTTCCTAGAGGTCCATATTAACTCCACTCTTCCTCTCTTTTTCATGTCAGCTCTGATCACCTGGACAGTCCAGGATTAAGAGGAATCTTCCTCTGTGCAGGTAAAGCATCAAACTTTGCCCAGTATGACAACATATCTCAAAAAAAACCAAACTGGAACCACTAGCCTGGTAATTTTAACTCATTATTGACTACTTTGGCAGAAATTACATTAAACAACCTGAGCTCTCAATTAGCAAGGTATTTGATGTAGAGCTTGTGTCAAATTTTTATTCAATTTTGTTTAAGCACAGTCTGTAAATACCTTAACATTGCATTATGGAAAGGGATGACATAGTAAATAGATACACATACCACTCAGCAAAAAGTAAAAATGGCCCTCAATAATGTTTTTAAAGTATCTTGACAAAAGTAATAACGCATCATTTCACCTATAAATTCCAAAATCTCTAAGAACTCCTTAAAATTCCTTCTATGTAGATAACCGTATCAGTCACTGCCACATCATCCTTCCAGCAGCCCTGGGTTTGGCAAACAATGTGTAAACCAGGCTTTTTGATGCCCTTTAAACCTGCTTTATTTCTCATTTACCCTCTCCCTTAGCCATCAACTCAGATTCAATTTATAACAGACCACACTAAAAAAAAATAAAAATCCTACTTGACTAGCCAAGGTTCTTTCCCACCCCCAAATCCAGGTTTTATTAAAGAGAACACATTGCCCATGCAACCTCAGCTCTTGGCATAAAAAAATATAACCACAAGTTGACTTGGTTGTCTACACTTATGGAATTGAAAGATGGCCCACCTAGTTTATTATGGATGGGAACACCAGAGGGAGGAAGGATAGAGCAGATTCAGCTTGCAGCAAGGCTGCCCAAGAAGCTCTGTCCTTAGTTTTCTTGACAGACTCTCTGTGGGTCTGATGCAGAGGAGTGACAGCACCTCATCAGTGCGATTTCCACTGCGTTCTGCTGGTGCTCTGAGTACTGCTTTGTCTGAGTTTCTGCCATAAAAGATCATTTCATTTCCCAGAGGATCAGAGCTCAAGAGGTTCTTGACGACAAGTTTGAACGTTCTTTGTTTGGACCTGATTTAGCATTCACATCAACATTAACTTCTTTCTGCACAGCACCGTTTCCAGTGTAACTGCTTCTGTTGCTTTCCACTGACTTACAGTACAGTTAGACACTTTAGTAACAACTGCAACTGAGCAAGAATAGTTTTCCAACAGACTAATTATTATTTTGTCTATATAGTCCTTGTACTGTAGAGAACAGGGCTGAATATTTTCCTTTTAAATACGAGTTTTGCACAGAACCGAAAGGTTCTTTTTGCTGTTCAGCATGTATAAACATTCCAGTAACTAGGAGCTGCTTTTCATATTTCTGTATGTATATCCTGAGAAGGTATTTGACTTCCATCCACAGAGAAGTTTCTCAGGACAAGCTCTTCACATGGTTCCTACTTTTCTAAGAATAAAACAGGCAAAGGAACAAACCCCCAGCAATGTATCCCTCAGCCACCATTAATCAACATATGCAAAGATACACATATTAATACGTGTATATTTACAGATATTCATGTACACACACACGCATATGCATATACAAAAAGCTGTCCTAGCACATTTCTGCACAAAACCCTGTACAAACCACTATAAGCAGCAGGTAGGATAAAAAACAAAAGACATCCAGAATCCGCAAACAGGACTTTGGAAAGGATGTTCAGTGCAAAGTTCATACTGCAAGTTGATACCCACCATTAAACACTGCTTACAGCTCAAAACCATTGTGGTATCATGTGTCTAGCAGGGACAGACAAATGCTACCTCCTTTCCCAGTGGATATGGCAAGCTTGGGTGCCTCCAGAGAACAGCACTAAGCCAAACTCATATGAAGTCCATCAATATTAGGTTGTCACTTCTGGAGCTCACAGTAATATACTTTCTAGACTTCTAATACCCAAACTTCTGGCTTTGAGCTAAAAGTATGTAGTTTTGCTCTTGAAAACTTTCAACTGCAAAACATCAAGACAAACTGTCCCTCCAGTTCTATATCTGTGACACACAGATGAGAAACCCTCACCATATGACACAGATGTTGACAAGACCAATTCACCTCAATGTATGAGGCACAAAGGTATTACAATGAAAGATGTAAGGAGAAAAAAATACACAGTGGCAGGAACTACAGCTGCCTGATGAGAAGATTCTGACAGTTCTTTTAAGTGATGAAGATTTATTTAGAGGTTCAGGAATCCGTAAGTTCAGATGCTTGTCTGAACCTCCTCATTTGTGAAAAAAAAATACAGGATTTCTATGGTCACATCAAAGATAACACAAAAGCTAGAGGTAAGGGAGCTGTGGTGAAGATGAGAGTCTGATGGTATTTTTATATTCTGCTATTTATTCAGGGAGAACCCATGAAACAAAGAGGCTGACAGCTTGTTAAGCAAGCAGAACTTAGCAAAAACAAATTGGATTCTCTGTTGAGATTGCTGAAAATTCTAAGTTCAATATGAGTTTTTGGTGAAAAATTAATTTGGCGCTCACTTACTACCATCTGTTCCAAATATTCCAATTGTGTATTAACAACCTATCACTAACATGTGAAGGATTTGAAGCTGTAGAGGTAACCAGTGTGGAAAATAATTCCTGTCTCCAGGAAAGAGAATCTGTCTCAAACAAACTGTATGCAGCATTTCTGCCCTTCTGAAGGACTTCAACCATGCATTAAACACAGAATATACTGGTTGAACACCATACCAATGAAAATTGTATAGTTTCAAACTTCTACTACAATTCTAATACTGTTTTGCTTTCTGCATTAATACTAATATATTTTAAAAGCGATCGATTGGAGGAGGGGAACGCGGAGGAAGCATGCTATAGAAAAAAAAAATCCACATTCAGAGCCCATTTTACCATCATGTTCAAAGTTTTAATTTTCATTAAGGTTAATAGAAATTATGTAAAGCTGAGTGCAGAATTCATCCCAGTGCTGCCTTCTTCAAAAGAAGACTAAATGCCTCGAACCACCATAAAAACAGAAGCTTACAGAATATTAAACACACAGGCACCCAGGAACTCTGCAGCAACACCCTATTTTAAAACATACCAGCACCCAGCAATGCCAACACGTTTAGACAGCAGCACAGCATTCTCAACTTTAGTCTGGTTTGGTAGCACCAAAACAATCTGTCCCAGCCCAGCCCTATCCTGCACAGCACACACAAGATCTTCACTGCACCAAGGGTAGAAGAGGGCTGGAAGGTCTTGTCCTCCTGGCTGCTGGTGCTCCTCCTTCTGCCCCAATACTTCATGCACACTCTCTTCCCACAAAAATGGCAGATCACTGGTACTTTTTTTGGATTCATGGGGGGCTCAGCTCCCCAAGAACTAACGCACGAGGAAAAGCAGTTTGGGTGCTGGTGGCTGCTGCTCCGTGCACGGAGAGCTGGCTGACTGGGAACAAGCAGGGGAGTGAGACAAGACCCAAGAGAGATTCCTTCCGAAGACTTCACTGCCCTTCATCTAAAACATTAAACAGTATTACAAGTGCCATGCCTGTATCATGAAAGATTTAACTGGTGAAGCCTTATCATCACCCTCACTGTCACCAATTTTCATGTAAGTTAGAGACATCTAACCTGATTAAATATATAGAAGCCATCCAATGTAAAAAGAAGCAGTTTTATAATTTCAGATGACAAATTAGAGATTGCATGTGAGACTACCTGGTGGGAACTGTTTGGAGAAAGATCTTGATTGGCTAAAGGTTTTGCAGATAACTGAGGTTTTGCAAAGTGGTTTGGTTTAGTGCCTAGAAAAAGAAAATGAATTCTAACCACTGAGTGCATGGACAGATTTCATACTCATGGTTGGGTCTGCTTGTCAAGGACATTCTACTTTGAGGCAGCCACACAAGTTCAACAGCTAGGTTTTTTTTAAGGAGCTCTCTGCTCTATGAGAGATAACAGCATCATCCACTTTTTGTGTGTTTACTCTGCTCCAGTGATTAGTATCAAACTGCAGACGGTACTCTGCAGGGGGTGTAAATAGGCCAGAATCCCATGGATTTACAGAAGACTTCAATTAATCTGCCAATAAACTGCAGGTTAGCCTCTCAGCACCTATTTAACAACAACCTCAAGGTAACCGAACATCCCATAAACCTGACAGCATTAACCACAAGTGCCACCTCTTTTAAGGGTGGTTTATAGATCACAAAAGTGAATCAAAGTCTCCTTGACTTGCCTAAAATGGAAGGTGGGGCGGGGGGGGGGGGGAGTGGGAACAGGGCCAGAATGAAGTGGGAATGTTATGATCTTGACGATCCAGGGAAGACAGCTCAAGAAGTTCCTTTGCATTTTATCTTACTATCCTGTTACCTTTCAGGCAGCTTCATTTTTTTTTTTTTTCTTCCCTCTTTCTTCTGTGCCTCACCCATTTCTTTATACAACACTTCTACAAGGAGAAGGAAAGAATCACTTAATGTGTCATCACTGAAGTTTTTAATAAAAGACCTCTAAAAGGACATAACCAAAGACAGGAATTTTAAGTTTAATAAAATTTGTCTCCTACATCTAATGTGAATTGACTCATGCCGTATGCAGCATGCTGATTGATATATCGGGTGTTTTTATCCCTCCAGATCAAGGGTGTCCTGCCTCTTATAGGACTACTTTTGTCCTTCAGTTTTAAAAAAAGTTCAAAATACAGCTTCTAGATCACATTCACTAACGTATTCAGCCATTAAGACTTGGCCATTTTGCACTGCTAACACATTGTTTCAATGCAAATGTTATATAGCTTAGATACATCTTAAAAGTTGAAGTTCCATTGTAGTTTTTTTTCTTCTTCACATACAAGTAGTTCTGTTTATTCCCAACTCAGCAGCCAATCTATCGATTAAGTTGGCTTAGGTCAAACCACTCTGCAATTCCAGCCTCAATCCTCACATTGTTTTCCAATAGCTTGCTTTATTGACTTCAAGATCTTGGTTTTGACTTTAGGATCCTGCTTTTAGCTTTAACCCTGTCCTGTGTTCTTTGCTCAAGTTTTATTTTACTCCTGCCTCAAACTGTCTGAAGGAATTGCAGCTGAATGTAAAGGTGTGTCTGCTAGGCTAAAAGGGAAGAAACTAAATTAAGTGTCACTAAAAAGGCATACGAGGCCTGTCACACACTAGTTTCAGAATATATATTTTTCAAGTGCATATTATGCCATATCAAAAGCAACCTTCAAAACAACAGCTTGTACCATTTCCTCTGCTCTACTAAAACTCTGTAGGGAATCACTGATCCTCTCTGCATAGCTCATTTGGTGACCTTCGGTATCTACAGTCCTGAAACATTTTCTACTTACATGGGTGAATTAAAGACAGCAGGTCTGATTTTCTACCATCTCACACTTTGTTGAATCACATTTGTGCTGAGCAAACTATAAAATCTCATTATTCCTATCGGGTAGCATTTTTACTGGCTTTGTCCTGTGGAGAATCAGGCACACAAAACAGACTTGAAGCAATTCTGGGAGACCCCTACCTGTGAATGGGAGGGCAGAAATGGACTTTTACAACAGGCATGGTTCTGATAGATGAATTGCATTTTTCAAAAATCCAGTGGTTGTTACATTTGCAATTCTGTACCGCACTTCTGTAGCTGCAGTTAGCATTCTGTCAACATACTTAGTTTGTTCTATTTGTTTTACTGAAAAAGCATGAGAGATTTGTGTGTGAATAGTTCTAAATATATATTTTTTCATTGAACTAACATATTGTTTGGGTTGGTCAGTAGAAGTTCTCAAGAAAAGTATGCTTCTGGATGTGTTTATTTCTGCAAAAATAAATATCCTATTATTCCTGTGGTTGACAGTCAGCTTTGTTGTAGTTCCAAATGAAAAACAGAATATATTGATTAGAGAAAAATACAGCTATGTTCCATCTTCCTCTCTTGCTTCAATAAAAGAAGAACATTTACATATTAATTCCAGAACTGAACAGCTGCATTCCCTAGAAAGCACCATTAATTGCAACAGTGAGCCCCTGAAAGCGGGCAGGGGAAAAAAAAAAATATATATATATATATTATATATAAGGAAAAAAAGAGCAGGCATGAATCTTAATGTGGATGGAGACACTGATTTTTAAATTCTTTTGTATTTCCAAAAGGAGTACCTTTCATTTTAAGGGGTGCACATAGACACTTCCATACAGCCTACCAAGAGTATTCCAACTATTGAACGAGCAAAAGAAACACGATTATTTCAATTTCACAAGGCAAACAGTCATAAAGGGATTCTTTACTAGCTTTAGAAAACTATTTACCTATACATTGAAATCTCTGTTCTATGTAGAGAGCCAGGTGATTTGCCCAGGATTACACAAGACATCTATGGCAGAATCAGAAACAATTTCCACCTCCAGTTCCTATTCCCATGTCTTATCATTTAAAGATTCATGCTTCTGTCTTCTCTCCATTTTTGTTATATATTTTTAAAATACATTGAAAACATAAATACATGGTGGTTGTTTTGTCAAGAACTGCAACAAAGGCTTAAGTGTGTTCCGTGCATCTGTAAAATTCTGAGAGGCTGGAAGGAGAAGCCTGCTGCTGCGATGCACTGAGCATTAACTTATTTTTGAAGCACAGAACAGTATTAAGAATAAGACTAAAAGTGATAAATTCTTGTCACAGCTGGATTTGTCACTCGTGTTTCCAAAACTCGTGAACCATCTCTGCCACTGGTGATTTCCCTGGTGATCAAGAGATGTGAATGAAATAGATAGCTTCCCACCACAGCCTTAGAGGGAAAAATTGGTGCGAAGCAGGAAAATCTCTCTTAATTCTCAGAACATTTTGTACTTCACCTTCCTGGCATCAAAAGGGTCCAGTTAAACTAGAAATGTTATATTAGAACCAAATGGCAGGACTCCTCCTGATGAGGGTCTATAAGAAGAGTCGCACTTGACGTTAGAAAAGGCATAAAAATATAACTTAAGGTCCAACCCTGGAAACTCATCTCCACTGCCAGCATCTGTGACTAAGCAGATGAACAGGGACTGCTTTTATAAGCCATGAAGTTTCACAGTATATCAATCTAGTTTAAGAAGCTCTCCTGCTTCCCAAGTCACCCCCTCACTTTGCTCGCTGACTGCTGTTCTTACAGGCACAACTGCTTTGGGGCCATGTGGCAAATTCAATCAAGCAATTACACAGGTTAAAAATAACTCTGCAAAACACTGTTGTTTTTAATTCAGCCTACTTGAATTCAATCATTGGACTTCTGCTTAACATTCACTAGCCCTGCAAGCAACAACAGCAGAATGCTTCATGACAGCTTCTTAAGAGTATGCGATTTGTCGAAGTTCTACGGAGTAAAAGCAATATTATTTGTCTTATTAAATATAATTAATACCTATTGGCCTTGAAGTGAAGGACTTGGGAGCCAGCTGTTGTCCACAAGAACCGACAGTCTCTAGCAGGTTACACTATCTCCTTCTCAGCAGGTTCAGAGCCACCAAGCCCATTTGCCCAGCCTCCCAGCCACGGAGGAGTTTGCATGTTCCACAGCCCATAATGTTTGGTGGAACACCATCTTTTCCGCAACCCACAGAATCTTACGCACAATACCTAATTATTTATGATTACTGCAAAAAATGAGTGCTACATGTCAGCAATACAAATTAGGAGCTTACTTGGCTGCCTCCTCAAACTTCCAACAGGTTTTTGCTTATTTTTGCTACAGACTTTTGCTTATTTCTCCTCTGCTGTATGTTTTTCTTTATCTAAATTAGAACTTAATAGAACTTTTGAAAGATACAATCAGAAGTTAAAGGCAAGGTAACACTTTTAAAGCTTATTCAGCTGCAGCTATGAGATCACACAGTTAGACTACCAGAAACTGAAGTCATGCAGAGGAGAAATGTCAACTCTAACAGAAAATGTATTTGAAAGAATAGTGGTCAAAAAGAAAAAGAAGAAAAAGTAAAAATAAAAAGGATTCTAGCATTTCCAGAAATGCTACCACCTTTATGTTAGCCTCCTAAAGGACTCAGACAAGATCCTGTGCCACAATAGATTACATGATTTTTAAAGAAAACATGCTCTGTCTTTGCTTTTTTTTTTCCCCTCCCATTTTGTAGCAAGAGGTCCTGCTCAGAGTAGCAATTATCAACAATACTAGCAGTATACCACACTGTGTTCAGGAAAGCAAAACTGACCATCGAAGATAACATAGAAAGAAAAATCGTACCTTCTGCTGAGTTCTTTCAAGAATGGTTTTCATATTTGCTGTTTCTCACAATACACCGTTCCACCGCCTGGATCACTTTACGGTGAATGAGGAAGGCTGTTGCATTTCTTCCACCATGTTAGCAGAAGTGACTAGGAGTCAGTGGGCCTGAACTCAATGGTCACTGTGCCATTTCCACAGTTCTGTTCCTCTTCGGCATTACTCCTGTAAGTTTAAAAAGAGGTACGATGATTGTGACTGTCACATGTGAAAAGCATACTCTACATTTCTAAAAAGCTCTTGCATGAACTTTCTGCATGAGAATCACTTGAACAACTTCAGCATTAGTATTACAAGCAGAGTAACTCTCATCAAAATGCCTCAAATTAGCAGTATAAGCTTAGCTTGGAGAACTTCAGCATCAATTATACACTTAAAGCCACTGAATTTTAATGTCTGGAGGAAGCTTGCATTTTCATCAAACATAAGGCTCAAGTGATGTCTGACTGAGCAGTTCAAGAGTGCTTCTTTTAACTAGAATACTGAAAACATGTGCTGCCAGAAACTTGGCTAGGAATAACCATTTACTGCTTCAGTTAAATGAAAAATTTTTTTCTTGCCCAAAGTACCTCTTTGTCACAGTCACTATGCCAGCCTAGGTCGAATTAACAGCATTATTTTACTAGTTATGAATGTACTGTATAGCTCTTCAAAAAGCAAGCTAGTACTCTCAAAGAAAAATAGGTTGATTATTTTAAACCAGTTATAAAGGCAAATGTGCCCTTGCTGCAAAGGTGGCTGATGATGTCCTGGGCTGCATCAGGCAGGAAAGGCTGAAAGAGCCGGAGATGTTCAGCTTGGAGAAGGCTCACAGTGATCTCACAGATGTATATAAATCTCCAAAGGGAGAATGCAAAGAAGATGGAGCCAGGTTCTGTTTGCTAGTGCCCAGTGACAGGACAAGAAGCAACAGGCACAAACTGAAACAAACTGAACATCAGGAAACACTTTTTTAATTACTGCTAGAGGTGATCAAGCACTCACACAGATAGCCTGGAGATGAGATGGAGTCTCCATCCTTGGACATATTCAAAAGCAACTCGGACAAATCAATCCCAGTCCCTGGGCAAATGGGTCTTGGTTGCTTTGTTTGAGGGGGTTGTGGGAAATTGGGGGTGGACCACATGACCTTCAGAAATCTCTTGCTACCTCAACCATTCTATGTATTTGAAGGCAGACAAAGCAGCTTATGAATGTACACAGTGTAGACCACAAGCCCATCTAATGGAAGGACACAACAGAGCAGACATTATTTCTTCTGAAAAAAAAAATAATTGTGCCAAATTCTACCTTCATGTTCTCCCTGGTGGACTTGTGATGATTTAATGGAGCTTGGTTACCCAAAAAGAATAAAGAAACTTTTCGCTCAAGATGGGTAATTAAATGACCTTGGAGATCATCAGGCTGTTCTTGATACTGCAGCAAGGACTTCTGCCTCTCTCTACACCACTCCACAGTCACCGTTTATTGCCAGACAAAGAGGCAGGAAGGACTGGGAGATGTCAATATACAAAGCGTTTGATGAGCTCTTGGTTTCTTCAACTAATATAGATGTTTAGGCCAAGACAGTTGCACAATTTCTAATGTTGTGTAACAAGATTGATAGTGGAAGTGATCTAAGTTGCTTCCAGAAAGCAAGCACTGACTTGAAATGACACGGTGTACTATGTTTCTGTTTTTAGCTTGGCTGGCTGGTAGATTTATACTGATGTCAGTGAAAGAGTATTTAACAGAGTTATCTTTATCAGCAACCTTATCTGAAAAATATTAGAGAAGACCAACCACATAAAACAGGGCTGAATTCCTGCCAGACTTTTGAATTAAAGCCATCAAGCTAATTGGCTTTATGCACAGAGAACTAACTACAAATTAAACACCACTTTGCTTCTGGAAAGCAATAATTTACTGCTTTCCCTTGACTGATCCAAATATCCTATACGTACTCGGACACCTGTTTTGGCAGAGACTGAGGGAAATGCTTGAAATATCATCTTTTTCTCTGCCCCGGTTGCCCACTTTCCTATATGGGACAGTGTCACAAAACAGTCCTCAAGCTGAGGGAGAACTTCTGGTCAAATGAGTACAATCACACACATGCACAGCTTCCACGTCAGGACAGCTGGCCATAAACCAGCTTCGATCTGGAAACAGTGCAACTGCTGGGAGGCAGACTGCATTAGCTCCATCTTGGTGCTGCTCTAATACAGTTACCTGGCAGGGTAAACATGCATTTGCCTTTCAAAAAACTGCACAGACACATACTTAGGGGTTTTGTGGGGTTGGTTGGTTTGTTTGTCAGGCCTGAATGTTAGAGGTTATCTTCCTAGAACTTTGAGGAAAGGGATTAAAAAAAAAACACCAAACCCAAGGAACCAGGAGAATATCACATACACACATACAGACATACCAGATGAATTTAAGGTAAGTAGAACCACGGCAAGATTTCAAATGACAGTGTGAAGACACTTCTAGTTAAAAATAAGGAGATGAAACATCAGGAGAGATGCAGAATCTTCAGCTTGCACAGAAAGATGCCAGTTCTGCTCAAAATCATCAGGACAAAAATCTCAAAGTTCACCATTTCCAGCATCAGATACAAAGGGATGGACTTGATTATCCTTTAGAGAGCCTTTAGGCTAATTTAATCCAAATAAACAGAAGACGAGGGATTATTTGTCATCTCTCTTCAAACACATTTTTGTGACCATCAACACAATTTGTGATAAACACCCTTTTCAAATACAACACCAACACATAGAAGACCACAGGAACAGGGAAAGAAATTACTTCCCCTCAAGTCTATAGCTTTTCTTACCATGTGGCTGTGTAATAGTGGCAGACAATGGAGGAAAATTTTAAGTGATGTGAGTGTGTGTCTCTGCATGTTCACCCATGTTGAGCAGTGACATAGATGAACCTATTTTATATGAAGGCCAGTCCTAAATCTTAGAAAAAATAATTAGTTCCCATTATACCATGGAAACATCTGCTTATGGTCCTTTTCCTCAATTTTAATAAGATTGACTTTCCCATTTTGCATGCTTTTATCCCACAGTTACATGAAAATGCATAAGACGTGAGAAAAAATATTTAAAATAATTCACAAAGATAGGAGGAACTAAGAAACCCAGGAAAAAGAGAATTGGGCTATATAGAAGAGCAGCTCAGATGCACTGTACAAAACTGTTACGGAAAAGCAAATCTTCTAGTAAATGACCAGTAGACATAAAATTACATTATTTTTCTCTTACTTCACTAAATTATCAAGGAATAAATACGGTCACATGAAAAGGAATACACATAGGTGTTCAAAATATGAAGTTATGTTTCCTACCTCTTCAGACAGAGTTTTATCTCTGATGGAATGACGGATGGTCACCTTTAGCAAATACTCTCATCACACACCACTACCACTTTCTTTTCTCTCCACTCACCCTCCATATATTTTTCATCTTCCTTTTCTCTTCTCTCTGTAAAAATGTTTCTTCACACACCCCATAATTTTTCTCTTTCCCTTCAGCTTTTACTCATTCAATAGTTTTTAGTTTTACTGGCTTTCCACCCTATTTTTCCTGCCATCGTAAGATATATTGCCTAGAGTGGAGAAACAATTGAGATATTTGAACAAGCTGAGCTCGTTGAACAGCTGAAGGTTATTTTCAAATAGAAACCAATCAAATTTTAACATAGTAAAAAAACCACCACACCACACAAAAAACCCAAACCAAACAGTGTTATGAAGACTTGACTGAACCCAGAGGTTTTCAAGTAGCTGTTTTTTGCAAGTTCTGTTTCTCTGAATACAAAAACATGAGAAACTGATTTGCATAGTTAGCTGGAAACTTGTGGGGTTTGGGTTGTTTTTTTTATTGTTGGTTGTTCGGGTTTGGTTTTTTTTGGGGGGGGGGGGGGGGGGTGTTTGTTTGGGTGGGGTTTTTGTTGTTTTTTTTGAAATTTGTTGTTGTGGGGTTGTGGGTTTTTGTTGTTGTTGTTGTTGTTTTGTGTTGTTTTGGTTTTTGTTTTTTTTCAAACCCCCTAAACTAAAAGATAACCTTCAATTCATAAAAGAATTTCTTTTAATTATTTTCTTTCACAGCAAACTTGCTAAATACTCCCACCAGTATAAACTGCATTTAGGGATTTTTTTCCTACTTTATCTTATCTGCCCTTCACTCTTTACAGAACCGTAATGTTACTCAGACTCATGAGATCAAGGTGCCTTCCTGGCATGCTTCGCTGTGAAAAACCACAGCTGCATCCAAGTTCATGGATTTATACCTGTTAGTACTAAAGCAAACACGAATCTGACTTCGCTCCAGATGGCAAGCTGGCAATCCTGTGTATTTGATCAAAGAATCCTTTCTTTCATCTTGAAGTAGATGCAAGTTATAGTTCACCAAACAGGGTGCATGTATTTGCTTAAGCAATTTCTCTGAGCAGTCAGGATTTACAGGGGTTAGCTTCTCAGGTGCCTCAATCGCGTGTTTGTTTAAGCAAGCTTCATGGTTCCTGATCTGTACTGTTTGGTAAGTGCCTGAGAAATACATGCCGGGGTTCGGGTGCAGATCAAACATGTCGCAGGCTGACTTTATCCACCTCACTTCCGAGCTATTTGGTTTGAGTTACTGTTCTGCAGCACAGATTTACTCAAAGTAAAATGAACAGCAAATAACATCTTTCTTATCGCAGTTTTCATACCATACGGAAATACCTATGGTATGCACACGCTAAACAAACAGAAACCATTATTGTACAGAAAGCTGAGGGAACACATGTATAAAACAAAGACTACAGATGGTCATCTAAAGATTACTGTAATCTTATACTGTAATCTTAAATTATATAAAGATTATAGGTACTAATTGATACATTTGTGTCACCATCAGCAAATCAAGGTTATGGAGACCTGTCAAGTCCAAACTCAGTTGAAACATACGATGAACAGAG
Source organism: Pampusana beccarii (assembly GCA_013399365.1). Taxonomy (NCBI): domain Eukaryota; kingdom Metazoa; phylum Chordata; class Aves; order Columbiformes; family Columbidae; genus Pampusana; species Pampusana beccarii. Next base: position 1,763,283 of record VWYH01008418.1, read on the forward strand.
TGTGAAAATATACTGGAAACTCAGACAGGTCTTGAGCTTTCATCCCACTATGACACACAGACTCTGAATTGCCACAGAAGTGTAAAAGACATTATAACATAGCTACATCCAAGTCATTTGGCCTGACTGGGGAAAAAAAAATAAAAAAAAAAAAAAAAAAAAAAAAAAAAAAAAAAAAAAAAAAAAAAAAAAAAAAAAAAAAAAAAAAAAAAAAAAAAAAAAAAAAAAAAAAAAAAAAAAAAAAAAAAAAAAAAAAAAAAAAAAAAAAAGAAATTTCTGGATTCTCTAGATTAGAAAAACAGATTTCAGATTATATGAATAGTGTAATTAAGCTTTCTTAGTGCTTTAGAAGTAACCAGCCACAGCAATATAATTCTAATTTAATTTCTGACTGAGGAGCAAAGTGCAAAGCAGATTATTTCAAGGGCACTATAGATAGGTACAAAAAAAAAAACAAACCACCAAACACCAAAAAAACCCAACACTACACCCACCACCCCTGAATTTGTTTTACAAAGGTAAGAACATGTATTTGAAATCAGAATTTTTCAGAGGCTACTCTTCCTATATGCCTGTTTCAGAAAATTTCAGAATCAACATGCTATGTCCTCCCCACCACCATAACTCCCCCAAAAATCCCCATGTTCATATTTGTTACAAACTCACATGTACTGGAAATAAAAAGTCAACTCAAATTTGGAACTGAGCAAATTCCCTAGCTTCTCTGTACAAGCTATAAAACTGCAAAATCAAATCTACAGGTGAGTGAATATTCTTACCTGTGATTCCACAGAGGTGCATTTAGGATGGATTTAACTTGATTTGAAACTTTACAAGTAACTTGGATTTTGTTACAGTAATTAGTAACCATACAGCTCTTGCCAAAGCATGATTAGATTTTCAGACTAGATTATATATGCTTTACAACACTAGAAGGTCTCAAACATTTTTTTCTTAAGCATGTGCAAATGTTTTCACTCTACATTACTGTCTCATTTAAAGTGAAAAGATCAATAATACAAAACAAGGTGCAGACATTATGTAATCGACTGGGATATATCTTGAGAGATGTTCTGGTTTGCTTGGTTGGGGTTTTTTTTGTTTGCTTGGTTGGTTTTTGTTATCGTTGTCATTTAGAAAAAGCATAAGAAGTTGTCAAACAGTTTCTTGGGAGGTTTCTCAAGAATACATTATCTGTCACTGGACTCAGGTCCAGCTACTGGAAAAAAATTGAACCTTTATCCTGCTATGCTCAATCAACATTTTGCTATTCCTCCTTCTCATCTCTCATTTTTTGTTTATTTTCTTTAAAACAGACAACATATGTTAAACATTTTTATGATAATTTGATCATCTTGGAGCCAGGATTAGTTGATTTCCAATACGATAGGAGAATAAGGCCACAATATAATAAGAAGCATAAAAAAGTGAAATACAGAAGACCTCAACGCATCTGAATGTATACATTTACCTTCCTACACTAGGCAAAATTTAATTATAGAATTCTTTATCAGTCACACAGAACAGAAAGTTTAGCTTAAAGGAAGTCTATTAAATCAAAGGGAAATTGATATCTTTTGAGAACTCAAACCCAGCCTGAAAGAAGAGACAGATCTAACACACTTAATTGTTTCTATCCTTAAAAAGTAAGAAACTGTTATATAAAAAGAGGTAAACAGGACTCCTGTCCTCTGAATTCAATCTCAGAAGGCAAACCTGAGGGTATCTCATCACAGCTGTCAGTGAAAAAGCAGAGAGAAAGCCTGTAGGCCTGGTTGTACTGCTGCTATCAACTGCAAAATATCAGCAATTTTAAATGTCTGAAGTGCGTGCTGTTTATATTTTAGTACTGCATATAGCACCTCCTAGAACCATTTTAAAATAAGTCTTTTATCTTTATTTACTGCATCTGTAATCTGAACAGTGTTGTTTGCTGTTGTATGAATAAGAAAGTGATAAACAAAAATCCATATAAAAGAAAATCTTCCATCTCTAAATTTTGTTTCACATGAAATTCTGCCTTACATTCCTGCAGAGTCCACTGACCCAACTTACATATTAAATGAGTGAAGAGAAAGCTCCCTGAACATGACTGTTGATGAAATGGCAATGTGTATTCATGCTTCCCTTTAAGCTTGTGGTCTGGGATCTAGCAGGACTTAGATCTGTGTTCTCTAACACAATATAATAACAAAAATGGCGTTTATTACAGAGCTTATACATAGAGTGATCTGCCTCATGAATAAAACTTACACCTTTCCTTCTGTCCCAAAATACATTTGCTTGCATCCATTTGGGCTCCCCTAGGCCCATCTACAATGTCTCTCAACGTATCTAGTCTAAATACTAGAGGTTTTGCTCTCATCCTGTAAGCTGCTGCAATGAAGAAAAAATAAAACACTTTGTAAGCCCACATACAATTTTTAAAAGGTATCAGAGACATAAAGTGTGGAAGTCCATCACCACATACCTAAACAACGCTTCCCTCAAAACCTTTTCCCTTCACTGCACCCCTCAGAGTTACTTCTGGAGTGATCTTTTGTTTGTTAGTGCCACATAGCAAAAAAGGCATAATGTGAATCTTCAGCGTTGCAACAAATTTGGATTCAAGCTTAAGACACAAATATTTCATGCAAGTCTTAGGGAGCTTCTTCTCTACCTCAACAACAGTTTGTTGCTAAGGCCATTACCTACTACAGAGAGACCAGGGCAAGAGGTAGGGGAGGCTGCTGCAGCCTGTCACCCCACATTGCAACAGGACTAGTATCTCCTCCCACAGTCACCTGAGATTACAAGTTAGGAGATTTTAATTAGAGTGTATTCAGAATGAAGTAACGTATATTTCTGCTATAGGCTGTAGTAATAATTTGCTGACTGCACTATTACTTCTCCAAGGCACGGGCCTACAGCACTGCATCATCATCTTCCATTATTTTCAGAACCATACTCAAACTCCTTATGTTCCTTATTACTTTTTTACTCTTCTGGTGAAAAGCACTTAGACAGCTTTGCTGTAATTTCTAATGCAGCCTTTCATACCTGCCATATAGTGTAAATTACTACTGGTGGGATGCTGCAGATGGGTCTGTTACAGCCATCTGGGCCTGCAAAATTTCGAAGGCCAGAGCACGCATTTCCTTTTCCTGCCCCAGAGAAGGAAGAGGAAAAAAGAAAAAGGGAAACAAACAACACACTAAAAAACAAACAAACAAACAAACACACAAAAACAACACCCCCCTCAAAAAAAACTAACAACAACAAAAAAGAAAAACAAAACACACACACAAAAACAACACAACCAAAAACCAACCATAGAAAAACCAAAAAAAACCCCATACCACCACACAGTCACCACCACAAAACATGAACAAAGAACAAGCCTCTCAAACCACATATCTACTGTTGATAGAGGTCCCTCAATAAGAATATATAAACACTAAAAATCCAGAATGCATGAGGATAGAAAAGAAAGCCATGTTACCACTGCCATAAAGAAAAGAGAGGAACTTGTCTTTGGCAGTAGATTTCAGTGAGCTAAACCACTAAAATTGTGCATATTAGGAAATACAGCGAAAAGAGCATAGCAACTGACTGTTCCTTTTCTTTAAAAGAGCAGAAAAGAGAGAGGCTCCTTTCAGACTGTAAAGAACAGCACTACAAAAAGTTTTAGTTAGCACACAGTACATCCAACAGTTACATGGAAGAAGAAAATTTCAACTTGAAAAGCCAAGCAACTTTATATCTTCCTATTAATGAACCTGATCTAACCTAGACCAGATTATCTGGTTTGATGCTAAGAACTTTAAAATATTGATTGTGAAATATGAACTGTAACATATTTCTAACATCTGCTCGTGCTGTCGATCCAGGTCATTTTCTAATAGACTAAATCAACAGAATATTTGTTTTTTGGTTTAAACTGTATTGAAAGATTCTCTTTTTCATCCTTTAAACTGCCAGATAGCTAGATCAAGTTACAGTTGTCACTCATTGGAAAAATCCACTCCTTACAGATGACAGTCACAATAAAAAACCCTTCACATGTACTAAAGAACAAATAGGAGTGCAAATAAACTGCAGTTCCAGGCAATTTAAGTCTTTGAGACCCATTCAGGAAAGAACCATCTGTGTGACATCAAATAAGTGGTTTTCGTTAGTTCGGTCTTTTGTATCATTCACAACACAGAAAGAGGTCATCTATCCACCTCCGAGAAGATTTTTCTGGTCTGTGACTAGCCCATCTTGTCTTGCATACTATAGCACTTGAGGCAAGCAGTGCTGCAGATGGTGCTTCACTTATTTTTATGTTGCTTATTCTCTCACCCACACATGTTTTGGCCCGTCTACCTGAGCCCTGGATGCAGAGTCTTCTGGGACTGGAATGTTGTGGGTTTTTTCCTGCACACTTGTAAACAGCTCAAAAGGGCAGGGCACCTGCTCCCCAGCTAGTTAACGGTAGTTTCCTGCTAACAGTAGTAATTTGGAATACACAGAAAAGCTGTAAAAAAAACAAACCAACAAAAAAACCCCAACCAACCAACCAACAAACAAAAGACAAAAACATAGCCACATAGCCATCTCTTCTGTTCTTTTGGGAAAGACCTTCACGTTTTCATGCTTCAGTCCCTTGAGAAAGTACAATTTTAGATTAAATAGGATAGGAATTTGTAATCGTGAATCGTCACTGAGATTTTAGACATTTTGACACGATTTGCCTTGCCATTGCTGGAAAGCTTAAGTTTGTACCACAGTGTTTCACATAACGCAAGTAACAAAATAGAGTATAGAACTTCTTTTGAAATCGAGTAAGAAAACAGAAATGGTTTGTCATGTTCTTTGTTTCTTATAACCACTTCCCCCCGTTAATTGGACACTGTTAATTGACAGAAATAAAATAAAAGAAGGATCACAGATTTGTCTTTGGGAAAAAGTAGTGCCTTGGAGAAACTGGACATTGCTGATCCCAGCCAGCAGGGTACTTTCAGCTCACTGAAATGTGGGCATTACCATCACTTGTTACTCTGTGTTCAGGCACCAGTGAAGCTAGTTTTTGTGTTTGACTCCAGTTGAGAAGCCAGTCTCACACACACTGCAGCTACAATATCTGTGATTTTAAACATGCAACATGCTGATAATTCAATAGCAGCAAGGACAGAATAGCACATATAACCTCAATCTCATAATATAAAATAGGCAAATACCAACTAGACTCCAAAATTTCTGGTTTGCCTTTCATCTCATTTATTTAGGTAATGGCAAAGGACTACAAAATAAGATTGCTTAACCAGAACAACAGTATTTTTGTAGTTTGTTAAATACAAGTAAAAGCAGCTATTAGCTCCACAGGACAATGTGGAAAACATTGGGCTCAAAACATTGAGAGGCTGAATCAATCCTTAATTTTCATAACTTTGTTTAATATGAAAGGAGAACAAGATGGCCTCAACTACAAGGTGGTATTTTTTCCTCTAAGTTCCTGATCTTTTTCTAACCTTACTTACATTTACTTTTAAACATGTATTTATTAGGTTTTATCACTTGAACCAAATATTGACTTGACTTGAACCAAATATTGACTAAATTTTAAAAGTCCAGGTCCCACCTGGAGAATTAAGAGAAAGTGACAGAAATCTGGCCCTACATATCCATCAATTATTAATTTTGCAAAAATCACAGTGATATTGTTATCAGATGGGAGTCCTGTTTTCTCATGTCCTTGAAACAGAGAACGTTCTCAGCAAGCAATACAATTTCACTTGGAAGAGAAAAGAAAAAAAAGAAGTTATTTTCTATCATTTTCCTATCTGTCTTACAATTTACTGTAGTGTTTTCACATAGGAGAGGTTCTCTATTTCCAGTGATACGACCCACACCTTGAATATTAATACCTCATTGCTGCTTCTGTTCAAACAACCACACAGATAATCCACATTCAGAGATTAAGTGGGACTGAAAACACGAAGACACAGCAGTGGGCTGACATGTAAGATATCGGCCTGATACAACCTTTCTTCTCCCTTCAAAGTGCTTCTACCATTTTTCACACTTACTACTCTTTTATACCTTGTAAAAGTGAGCAGAGAATGTGAACACTCAAAACCTGGATGGAAAGGGAAGAAGGAGGGATTCTGCTGCAAAACACGGGGGAAGACCTGCAGATGGAAATTAGCAGATGCCAAGAAGGAAGAAATGTAGAGCTCCACAAAGTCCTATGGAGGGAGGCTTGCTCCAGCGTTTCTTTGTCTTTCTGGGATGCTTAGGGATCTACAAGATAAACTTCCTGTCTCACACATATCTGATACTAGTACTGTAGCTCTGTAGCAGCATCTTCAAGATAAAAACCAGAAGTTATAGGAATGGAAGTATATCACGTTAGTGATTTAGTACTTAAAGAAATAAACAGAAGCTTTTGCCCCTGCTTTGTCATAGAAAAAAATAAAAAGGCGCCCAAACTCCAGCTTCTGACCACCTTTACTATTCTTTTTCTAAAGCTAACTAGAAAGCCATAAAATCCATAAAGCCCTTGAAGCTGACCTCCTTCATCACATTAGACTTGAAAGCCAAATGCCATAGAGACACTATAAAATAAAAATCAGAGGTTTTGCTTTCCTCACTCAAGTGGATACCAAAATAATAACAACATTGCTGATTCTAAACAATAACTAAAGTGAACATTTAAAAAATACTTGGCAATACCTGAAAGAAATTAAAAGCAGCTATAGGATCTCTGCATTGAGCAAAGAAAACAGAAAAAACAGATGCTGCAAAAGAAAGAAAATCTTCCTGGGTTTAGGAAATGAGACACAGCAGGGATCACAACATTTAAATCGGTCACTATTTCTTTCCTGGTTATTTCCTTCAAATAGCATTCTGATATTTGCAATCTCCTTCTCTTTGCCTTTCTGCACACACAGTCATGCCACAATTTTTTTCTTAATTAGTACCTTTAAATTAATTTATGGAGGAAAGTTATACCAGCAACAACCCAGCTGCTAACACCAGAGTCCTCAAGGAAAGTATTCAGAAGGAACACAGCTCTGACTTGCTGATTTATTTATCTTTGCCAACAGGAGTCTAGCACCAGCAGCTCTCCTTAATCCTGTTTTCCTTTTCTCAAGTGAAGAAGTATATGAAAAGCAAGGATACTGGAGAGAAATGGAGTCTGAGTAGAGAACATGGACAAAATGAGTGAGTAGAAACTAACCAAATGGTACAAGTTTACTTATTTCAGTGGTTCTTTTCATCAGTCTAGTCCTCTCCTCCCACGCAACATGAATGCAGTTTCCCCACGTTACTTCTTTGCACACGGCTGGTACCTCCTGTCACAAGTTTAGTAAAATATGGCCTCTAAGTTAGTTACTACACCAAGATATTTTATGTCTGTTAGAGAGGCATCATCCTCCAGTGGTAGATATATGCCTGTCACATGAGTACACAGAAAATGAAAGCAAGCAGTAGGCTCTGATCAAAGAGGAGGGGAAAAAAATGTACAGAAAAAACATCCCCAGAAGAAGAGCCCAATTAGTAATTTTTTTCCCCTTTCTGATTAACCTAAGGAGAGACAATCAAGTATCAGGAGTATGAAGAATAATTAAACTCACTGGAATACCTATGTACTAAAGAAGCATTTAGTTCTGTCAGCAGAAGATTACAACCAATTAGCTTTGCAAAAATAGGTTTGAACTACAACCCTTTTCTCCTCGAGTAACAGTGCAGTCTACTTGTTGTAGGCTCTTGGTATACATAGGTACGTGCAATAAGCTGTCTTCCTCGACATACAATTAAATTAGCTGAAATACATTATAGCCTTAAGGTCTCAATAAAATAAAATAAATCCAAAACTAAACCCATTCTTCGTGTTTCTTTATTCCTATCATCATCTGAGAGGCTGTCTCTTCTGAGCATCTGGAAGCCATCATATCAAGCTCCGGATATTAAATGTACATAAAGGTCTCTGCAGACCTGATGAGTTACAATGGAGGTCACATTCTGCACTGCCCAAATGTAACTTGAACAATTCCTTGCAACTAGAATTGTGAGACACCTGTATATAAACACTTCTGACAGTAAAAATTACAGTAAATTTTGCTATTTATTTTCTACAGCAGAAAGATACAGCATGGCAATGTAGTAGAGTTTCCTTCATGACTTCTAGTATCAGTAACATTTTCATATTTACTGTTCTGATTATATTTTCCTGACCAAGTTTCATACAGTTTCATAGTAAAAACATATGATCTGATACACGAAATATGCTCTGAGAGCTTGGAAAGGATTCAAATTGCTTCCAGGTTGTACTTCAAAAACTTAAGATAACAACAGGTTTCTCTAAATCAACTATAAACAGTGCATTGCTCCTACAGTAACTTTTGTTCTTCTGCTACAACAGTGAAAATAAGATAATTCCTCATATTTCAGAGAAAAGAAGTAAACATATCCAAATATTGTTAGAGGAAATAAAACATTTCACATATGGATAAATGCTAGCTTGCTAGCATGGCAGGATGATAAGCTGAACAGGATCATTTCTGCCAAAACCATTAACAAATTGGCTGCAAGTCCTAAATTCTTAGGTTTTATGGTTTGGGATTTTTTTTTTTCTCCTCTGCTTTGTTTTGATTTGAGGTTTCTTTGAGGGGAGGAGAGAGATACTGGGTAGGGGGAGGATCAGGGAGTTACATTAATCCACGCATAGCTTGTATGTTAAGTCATTTCTTCTGGATATTTTGCTACTTAAGTACATCTGGCTTTGTTTAATGTCAGTTTTTTAACTGAATCACATTTTTATTACAGTAATCTACAATACTCTAATGAAAAGCTTGAAGAAAGCAGAGACTAAACACATTTCATCCATTTCTGCCTGTTCCATACTGTTGCCACAGTCACCGATTGTGTAAACATATTATTGCCTCATAGCACTTTCCTGGAAACCAAAAAGCCAGAAATACGTTACATCGTAAACATGGATGCATGCACACACACACAAAGTACATTTTTACAACACCCGTCTCTTTCTGGTTTAGAGCAACTCCCCTATTTTTTTTGCTGTTTAAAGATTTTTTTCTGTATTCTCCACGACATGACATCATTTGCCGTTATGTATCTCCCCTGCTGGCAGGCAGCCAGCACAGATTGTTCTGAACCCCCTTTCTCCATCTCACCACAAATTCACAGTTTCAAGCCCTTCCTTGAAACACTTAATCCCCCTGCTTTTGTGAAGCGAACATCAGGGAGGAATCTGAAGCCATGACAACAGTTTGCTTCCTGAAGACGCTGCTCCGGGCCACTTCTGAGCCATCCCGACTGCCAAACAGTTCTACCCTCTCAGTAACGCAGCTTCTCGTCTCTGTGAGGCATTGGCTTTAATGTCACTCATTTAGCAAGGGCATCTCAAGCTATCTCAAATTTGGGTTCAGCTCAGCCCAATTAATGAACCTTCAGCAGTTTATTTGAATGAGTTTGCCCAAGTTTCTAAGGGATTCATCTGTGTTTCCAGTTTGGGAAAGAGAAATTGCTATTTCTCACAATTTTAACTTCAGGGATATGAAGACAGTGCAGACATATCTATTCAATAGCATTTCAATTCTTCTGGTTTGTCAATTTTCAAACAGTTCAAATCCAAGATATTTACTCAGATTTAAACAGAAAAACAGCGATCCATTAATGCAGGTAAACAACAGCTTAAAAGCAAAACAAAGAAAAATGGCAAAAGCTGTTAACTAGGAAGTGCAACTATCACAGCAGGTGCTAACTTCAGTTGCAATACTTTGCGTGTGACAATAATACAGAATACCACACGTTAATAGATGTCGAGAAATTCTTAGCTACACAAGATGCAAATTCAACTTGTAGAATTTACCAACACAGTTCCACACAGTCTCTCGCACTTTCTGAAAGTATCGCCTAAGTACAAACCCAGAGTAGCAACAGAGAGTAAAAAGTTTAGAATGCGCCAGAACACGTGCATCGTCATGAACATAGGTCAGAATTTTTATCTTCTAAAAGCAATCTTTGTCTAGAGCTTTTAATATTTAGGGTAGTAGATGTTTGATTTCCCTTTTTTCCCCACTGGCTGGAATAAAACACTGTGGACAAGAGGCTGGGCTTCTTTTGGTGAGAGTTTTTTCTTTTAAACCGGTTAGACTCAGAATATGAAGTTTTGTTCAGAAGCGTGGCGTCAACAACTGGAAGATCCTGCACCTAAATATGGTATTCGAGCTACAGAATTAACAAGACAACATGGAGAGCCCCTATCAGGCAGCATGAACATTCCTTTTTAAAGCCGTGAAAAAACAAACACTCCCTCAGCAGCAGAGATAGGCAAAAGGCTCGGTATCCCAGGACTAATGACTTGCCATTTAAAAACAAACAGAAGTGGGAAGGCAGTTCAGTTTTTCAGAGCCTGACTCCTGGCAGCGTGAGCTCGGCGTGCACAGGCTGTTCTGCAAACTCCGCTGGCTGGTGGGATTGTTTGTTCTCTCTGCGTGAGCCACGCTGAAACCAGCGCTCGAGAAACAGAAGGTACAGGGAGTTGGTCGGGGAGAGAGCAAAATCAGGATATGTAAACACGCTAATTAGATCAGTGCAAACAGCAATAGCACACTGTGTTACAAGAAGCTTGTAACCCACTTTGTATATTCAAGCTGCCCTTATTAGATCATCAGCCGCCTCCTCCTCACAGAGGCTTCTGGCTCCTCGGGAGCACAAGTAGATGAAATATTTGGATTACAGAAAACTCCTCCATAAACCTTGTAAGTTAAAAAACCCAACATTGAAAGTTGCCTGTCACATTATATGATTGCAAGAGCATTCTGCAAATTTTTCAGTGCTTAACAAGCAAATATTATGACATATTTTATATTTGCGCATGTGAAAAAGATGGTGTTCCTTCACATACCTGCTGCTTTTCCCGCAACGGGGATGCATATGATGAGGGTTTTGGTTGACATGCAAGATGACAGTAAAATTTCTGTTTTTATCTAAGTTACCTCTTAGGGAAGGTGACCAATTGGAAAACTAATATTTCATTACAACCTCTCCTGTCTCAGCTGCTCAGCCAACAAAGATTTCACAGATTACTTTATGAAGACCAGAAGACTGGAGAAAACTTGCCAAAATTCAGCCTAATTACAGAAGGAATAGTATATCCCTCAGGAAAACGTCTTGCTCGTTAAAAAAAAAGCCAAAACCACAAAACAAACCAAACAAAACCAACAAAAACAACAACAACAAAAAACCAAAAAAACCCAAACAAAACACAAACCACCACCTCCACACAACAACACAACACCAAACCAACTAATGGGTGCTGTAGTTTTTCCTATAAATGTGACTTAACTACACAAACTTCAGTTGTGCCATTTTCCTAGGCATGCCCATCTGAAAGTAGCAAGATCACACTGTAAAACAGTAAGTACATTTTTTCTGCATATTTTATCAGTGGGCCATATGACACAATGAAGCAACGAACAGAGCTGGTAGGTCTAACAGCAGCCAGCAAAGGGCTTCTGATGTCCTTCCCTGAGTAAGGGACATGGCTGAGCCCATTCCACCCTTCAGATCAACTTCTATAGGGAACACAAGGACACAGAAATGAAAGGTGCAATGACATCTACTGTTTCTAGTTAACAGTGATTTTGTTTTCTCGAGAATAGGTACATCTACAGGCACAGCACGGTAAAATTTTAGTTCGCTACAGGGAAACAGAGGTTTACTTATTTCCCATTCCAGGTTCTTTATTATTAGAAGAAAAATATTTTCAAAATTGTTCATGTAGTATACCATCAAGCTTGTTCATGGAAAAACAGTTCAATCTACAATCCTTTACCGATCTTAAATTTTAGTCTAAAGTAAACCCCACATACAGATACACTCACTTTCTCTCTTATTTAAAAACAAAAAAGAAACAAAAAAATCCCCAAACAAACAAAAACCAAACAACAAACAAACAAACAAAAACACACACACCACCCAAAAAAACCAACCAACCAACCAAACAAAACCAAACAAAAAAAAACCCAAATCCCCAACAGATTAGCTGCTCTGTCTGGAATACCTAGCAATCAGAAATTTATTAGAAAATATTAGTTAACATCTAAAATGTAGCTGATTATTTAGTCTGTGGTCTCTGTTCTGGCTGAAGCCAACTTCTTCACCGAAACAACTGAACAACTGTGCCTGTGTTTCTTCCTCTTTTTTATTCATAAAAAAATGTGGCTAAGTTGTCAATTTTAAGTGACCTGAACTTATTTACATGCACACAGCGGAGAAGAGGGTGTTTATAATAGCTCAATACAGGCAGCCCCATGAAGCAAGCCAAGCATTCCTGCTGGTCTTACATATAATCAATGAGCCTGCAGTGCATTCACTGATGAATTGGACAATGAGACTGAGGGTCTGAGTCGTATTCAATCAACTCCATTTCCAGCAGCCTGTCAGGGATGATGGCAGATCTATTTTGCAGTGCTGTACACACACCAGCCCATTTGGGAGGGTGTATTTTTATGTCTGTGTGTATAAATATGTGTACATATGTAAGAGGGTGTGTGTATATATAAAAGTAAAGTAACTGACAGATTTTTGCAGGAGTATGTTTGAATGCAGTTCCTTGTTTGTCTTTCCTTAGCAACTGTAGTAACTACAGTACTGGCCATCCAGAAGATTTTTTTTTCATGACAACAAGAAAATTGAAGTGCACAGAAGAATATTCATAAAGCTGTGGTCATTCAGACTGAAAATAAAAACATTACAAAAAGGTGCTAGATGCTTGGCTAAATAGATGTGTCTCAGGGGCAGAACTCTAAATGGTCTATTAGATAGGATGAGAGAGTAAATCTAATTTGCCAAAATGCAGGCATGCTCCTCAAGGTTTCATGCTGTCAATATTCTGTGCTAGCTTGTGGTCTTCATAGAGTTCACATAGTAATGAGCATGAAAACCTGGGAAGGATTTGGCTGTTCTGTAACTGGTCATCCTTTGTCTCAATGAACAGTAATACAGAGTGTCCTACACACACTGTCCGAATAAACAGATCTTCAGGTGGCAGAACTGTGGTAACTGACCACTGCAAATGCAGGAAACACCTGCTTCCTAGATTTGCTATGCTGGGAAAAAAAAAAAAAAAAAGGATAAAAGTAATCAAATTTAAACACCACTTTTTGCCTTTCAAAGTTCTAAATAAGGTTTCGTCTGAAAAATTGACAGTGACTTGGAAGCATGTAGGCTGCATTGTAAAAAACAAGTATTCAGAGAAGTAGCACTGAGGTCTTCATTCCTTAAACTTGGGAATTTTCCTTTTTTCCTTAACATCTCTTAAACTTCTGTTTTCATTCCTTAGGTTTAAGTGTTCACCAAATTCAGGTCTCTGATCTTTCTGTAGTTCTGCTTATCAGACTTCAGTATTCTGATTTCACACTGTTTTAGGCAGCTTCCACCTCAACAGAGTACTTGGAGAAATATTTAAGACAAATGTAAGCAATCAGTTCTGGTAGAACAAAAATACAAGCAAAACAAAAGAATAAATTAATATAGGGAGTACACAGATGATATAGAAGCAAGATACACCCTGGCCTGCATTTGTTTCTGAAGGAATTCTGACACGAGATTGGTCGCTTCCTCTTGGGAAAGGTGAGCGTGTGCTTTTGTGGGCTGGATTAACAGCACATCAGTGCCAAAGTGGGAGACAAACTCTCCCAGGTGCACATTCTTACTGCTTCAGTTCTACCTGCTCTGATGCACGTGAGATTCCCCTATGAATTTATATAACCTATTAATCGAGCAACTAACTAACCCGAGGCCAAAAGAGTAGGTTCCACAGCCAATGGAGGAGCATAACCAGAAGCAGAGGATGTACATAGTCATCAACTCTCATACTCACTGAGTTGTTTGGTTGTTAAAGCCTGCTGTTCGTAAACCTGCTTCATCTTATTTCCTGAGGCAACTCTGGAGAAAGAGAGAATCTGGACAATACAAGTGGTAGCCTGCAGGTTATCAGAAGAAGATTCCTTTTATTACTATTATTTGGCCCAGATGCACATGATGGGCATAGGCCAAATTGAGTGGTTTTACTCCATCCCAGAGGAAAATGAGAGTCATGCCAGAAACTGGGTGCATATTGAGCTCCCAGGCGGTCCAATGACTTAGGACAGTGAAGGTCCAATCCTCAATAGTAAAAGACACGGAAGTAAGGCATGGGGTGTTAAGGCAAAACTGAGAACCAGAATACTACAACATTACACATTAATTGTCCAAAGCACTGCCAATAGCTAGTGCAAATGGCTGATTTTGGACAACCGTTACAGAGAACTACAATATCATTAAAAGTGCATAGCCCTGGGCAAACCTACACAGTCACACCAGCTTTTATGAACATGCTGAGTACCTGACATTACTTGACAATGAACTTGAAATTTAAAACAAAAGTCTGGGGTAGACAAACTCCTTGAGGCTTTGTACTTTTTATATCAAGACTTAATCTTTTTTTCAGTAAAGATAGGAGTCAACTTGATATAAAATCTAGTAGCAGTGGTAATATTATCACACTGAGATAGTTACGGTATTAAATACAAGTCACCTGTGCTTCACACTTACTGAAAGGAAGGAAAAAAAAACCCACAACATTTTCCCTCTACCTCTGATGCTTCTGTAGGGCTGAGTCTGCAGAAAGCCTGCACTAAATGCTGTTTGAGTTGGGAAGAGCCTTGGATGCTACATCAGCGTGCCGTGCTAGAGGATCAGAAAGATGGTCACTTCAGCCCTGCTTCACTTGCTTTGAAACAAGCAGGACACTTATCTGTGTTCTCTTTGTTAGATTTCAACCATGTAAAATCCTTTTGTTTTAAATTTTTTGAAGCTAGCACAGATTTTTCAGATTCCACTGGAGTAGAGAGAGAGTTTATTACTGTATCAGAAAACCAAGGTTCTGCATGCTGGAGAATTTGTAAGAACAAGGTAGTCACTTATGAACAAAACAATATTTCTAAGCACAAAACTATAACCTTAAATAGCAGAAGGCTTCTACTCATAGAAGGCAGCTTTCACTCAGTTCTGTCTTGTACTGAAATCAGCACGAGTTTTAATGATCTTCAATTTTGCTGGTATTACCAAAGCCAATAGTATTCTATAAAAGTGTGCTTTTTAATGCCTTCTTATATCCAAATACAGTGCAGCGTATCCTCTTTCTGGGAAACCTGCAAAGGAGCCCTTGAATATAAAAACATTTACTGTGCTTGCAGTTAGGAATGGCTCAGCAACAAAGTGGATACAGATTTTCCAGGGAGACATCAGAACAGCAGATCATACTTTTGAAATTTCAAAGCAACTAAGCAAGAAGCAAGGGCTACGAAAGGACAATTAAATAAGTAGGTAGTTAACATACATGTTTGGTTGAGCCACAAGGAAAAGTAGGTCAGACAAACCGTATGAAGGTGCCGGCAAGGAACTATTTAGAAGTTACTTGATGCAGTGAATAAGGTATGGATTTGAGCTTGAAAGGCTTATTTCAGACAAAACTTTAGGGTATGTGCAAGAAGCATGAGGTTCTAATGTTGAAGCCTATTTGAAGGGCGTTTGAAAACATCTGATGTTCATATTTCAGTTGTCAGCAAGGCTCTGAAGCTTTGATCCTGCACTTTTATCTCTACCTGTTTTTCACGGAGTTTCTAAGAGCACTCATTTTGCTAGTATACAGTTTCTTGCCTTCTTTTTTTCACTGGGTAGCTGACACATGCCCTTGGACTGAACCATTTTCTATTATTGGTTGAATAGGGTTTGGGGGATTTTTTTTTGGCACAAAGCACTGGCTCTTATGTATGTTCATAGGTATGCAGATTACCCAAGCCTCATATATCCTTCTCCCCGCCTCCTCCACCCCTTTTTTTAATCCCCATTTTGGACTGTGTCACAGTTCAGCTAACGCAGGTATTGCAAATTCGCTTCAGAATCATTAACTAATGTGTGAAGCCAAATTATCCCCAATATATTACGAGTGAAACCAATGTTCAAATAATTGAAATTGTACATAACTAGCCCTGAATTCCCAGTGTTCATAGATACTTGGGACATGTTTATTCATTTGTTAATCTACACGTCTAATTAGATTCTCTAGCCCCTATACCCATGGCTTGTTGGGGAATTGCTAGTTATGTAGCTAAACACAAAAATCTGCCATCATTTCCACTATATTTAGAATACCATATTCCACTTTTTACCTTGAGTGATACATCAGAACTAAAACCTGCCTTAAGAATTTTCATTTCGGAGTATTCACCTTTCCACCTTTTCCCCTTCACTAAGTACAACTAAGGAAACAGATACATTTGATTTTTTCAAGTTTTAGAACAAACAGAAAATTAGAGTCAACTGGATGCTTCAGATTTTAGGAGAACACAAATAAACAAAACACACCTTAAAAGTCTTCTGAATTCTTCATTAATTTCATACATGTGGGGTTTTTTTCTGTTTGTATTTAAGCAGGAAGACCTTTTTGTAATAACTAACTGTAATACTGCCTCACATCACAATATTTTTGTTTAAATATATAACAGAAGCTCATTTCATATTTTAACTATTTTCCAGGGAGCATTTATCGTTTTCTTGCCCCAATCACAATGTTATAAAACTATAAAGCAATGATGCACGGTTTCCAGAGATTAAAATTTCTGTACTTATTTTTCAGTTCCTCATAGCATACTAACATGTGGTTTGTTTAAATCTAGAAACTGTGTCTACCACCTTTACAAGACAACAATCCTGGGCTGGTTTTAGCAAGCCTGCAACAGACTGGATGCTTAAATGCATTTGTTTACATAAACCTTTCCAAAACAGCAAAGGCTCTACTGCCTTCCTTCTCAGCTCTTTCACTACAGTGCAAATAACTCTGCAGCAATCTCATTTCTACCACAGGAGGCAAGACAAGGGGCATTCTGTCCCTGTGAGAAGGATTATGGATGCAGTAATACCTGTGTCACCATGAAGATCAGCTGCAGAAGGAGAAAACCTGAGTGCTGAAAAAGTTACTATGCCAGAGCTGACAGCCAGGGAAGTGTAAGTCAAGAGACAAACAAGATTTCTTGAATAGCAGTCTGGTGTTAGCATTGTGAATAGTTTATTTCTACATTTTTCAAGTATCCCTTCTTTATGACAGGAAGTCACAGGAAAGGAAAACAAGTTCCTAAAAAGAGATGCAAGAGTTATTAAAAATTCTGGCAGGCAAGTCTGATGTCCAAGTGAAAAAAAATAGAGTGCCTCCGCAGTCTTATTACTAGAACAGATTCCAGGGTTTACTGGTGTTAAGAAGCTATGGAGACTGTCACACAAGAAACTGATTCGATAGTAAATGATAGACATTTGATTTAACTACTCCATCTACTGGCAAATAAGTACAGCCAGTGTGTAGAGATAAGCATGTTGCTTATACGAAGCTTTGTCTACAGAGAAGATTCAAATAAGCATTTTTCTGTTCCTTGAAAAAGTAACAAATGCTTTCTCATTAGCATCATTCCTTTCCACGGTTTCCACACACTGCAGTTTATATTAGCACCATGTCCCATTTAAATGGCACAGTTCCAAGCTGAGTTCTACCTGAAAGGCACTAAGATTTTTTTCAGTATAGTTTATAAATGAGTGAGTTTTGTTTGACCTCTATCATTATCTACTTAACTTTTATCTGTAGTCCACCCTTTTCATTAATACTTCGATTGCCTGCAAACACGTCAAGCCTTATGGCAGATTACACAAGACTCCACCTAAACACTCTTTGTCACAGACATGCAGGAACTTCTTTAATCACAACGGCTTCACAAAGTACAGATTTTCCTTTAATTTCTCTTACAGGTAGTATATAGTAGCAGAGCTCTGAGAAAATATGTACCAAAGACCTGAGATGAACGAGACACAACAGGAGCAGAATAACCAGAAACACGACTGCCAGCCTTTCCTTCAAATTACGGTCTACTGACAATTCTCTCTCCACAAGATGTGGCATCATCTCCGGCAATCTCATCTTTCCAACCCTGAACATCAGGGCATTTGTAGGTAGTGTTTGCACTCTGATAACTTTCTGCTGGACTTCAATATTTTAACATAGTGCCTACTATGACACCAGTCTACAATGTCACATGAAATTAATAGAGTGATCTATTTAATCTTTTCTGCTTTTAATTTCTAAGAGTACTTCATGACACCATTTCTTCAGTTTTCTAATATTCATTTAACACAATAACACAGGCACTTCCTTCACCCTGGGGTGGGTGGGTGCTGGTAAAATTCATGGACTCCTCTCAGCAGGCCCAAAAAGGTTTCTTAGAGCCAGAGTAGACGTTTGTGGGAGGAGAGGGGAAGCGACAGCCAAAGCACCCTGGGCTGTGTAGGTCACTGGTGGTGAAGGAACGCATAGCCAGCCCCAAGACAACGGCTGGAAATGTGGAACAGACAGTCTAATAGTCTTCTACTGCTTCTGGGAGCATTTCAGCCTTCACAGAAGCATGGCACCAAAGTATGAACAAAACCAATACAACTGGCTTTTATCTTCTTTACCATATTTGAAGACAGAAGTCCTGAAGATGCAGCTTAGAAGACAAAACTAGACCTTATAAACACAAAATACACTTCTACATCCACACACCATCTACACCTTTTCTTGTTGATTTGGTCCATGAAATCGATGTTCCTAATCAAAACATTTTTTTTTAAATCTCATTCACTGTCCACCCAGAATTGCAATTTTCCCTAATTTTGTTTACAAGGGTTAAATACATCCTCTATAAGACTGCTGCAATTTGGAACATACTCACTTTTACCTTCAAAAGGGCAGTGGTGATAAGTTAGAGCAAGAAACACCAAATCAGTTATGTATTTTATTCCATAGCTATCCTTCTCAACACAGGAGAAAAACATTGGTATATAAGAATCAGCCAGTACTAAGAGCAGGAAAAGTAGTCTGAGTGATTTCCTAAATCCTTCCAATTTAAGTAAAGCTGATGGTTTTCATGGGAACTGTCAGACAAAAGTAAACTCCAACAATGATCACCCCTCATACTTCAGATAATCTTGTTAATTATTCCTTCATCACCGTTTATAAGTTTCCAGTTCAACATCTTTTGTGTGATGATTCTGGAAGGCTCAGTATGCATGACAAATCTCTAGGTTTGGTTTACACCTATCAAGTGCAAAAGAAACTCTGAAATATGTTTGATTGTGATGGTAACTACCAGTGTGTTTTACGTAATGAAAGGCTTCACAATAAAAATCAGAATTTTTGTCAGTCAAAAGTTTAAAAAAAATAAAAGGTTCTTTGAAACTCAGATGGATGTTGCCATAGAAGGAGGAAAAAAAGTTTTAAAATCCCTACGTTTTTGCATAGCATTGTGATATGGACAGGGAAGGTGGTGAAGCTCCCCTTCCCCCCTCCATACACACAGCAGCGAGCTGTACGTGTACATGGAAGTTTTCACCGTGCACCTGGACTCTGCTTATAGCGTTACACCTGTGCCAAGTTCAACTTTTAAACAAAGCACTGATTTGATCCTTTAGCAAAACCTATTCAACAAGATAAGAAAAAGCATGTTGATTTTCAGTGAAGATTTAAATAGCAGCATGTGTTCTCACTGTTTGCTCTGCTGGAGAAGATTTTCACACTGGAATACAGGCAGCCCAGGCTCTGATCTCAGGAGTATCTCTCATGATTTCAGAAGGGATCTCTCAACTTTTTGTGTTTAAACAACTAAGACAGATCTGTAGCCCACATTTGGGGTGTTGCCCACTGTTAAAAGACTACAAGTGAAAGTCTGTTCCACTGAAATCGGCAGCACGTCTTTCAACATAGGTGGGATGTGGATTTCACTGAGTTTCACTGAATTGTGTCTACTATCAGCAGGCTCATTGGTTATAGTTATTAAATAGAGCACACACAGATCCTCCAACTAAGTTTGGTACAGAGGAAAAAGACACATGAGCCACCTTGGCATTTCAAAAAATATTTGTTCTTTTCATAGTACCGTACATCACAGACAACTGTTTACCTTGAGTTTAAAACAAGCCAACAAAAACCACCGCATCAAAACCACCACACAACCACACACACTACACCTCTCTGGCAGTACATCAATTCCGAAGTGAAATTACAGAAGCTGCTCAATGAAAGCATTGGCATTGTTATGTGAATCAGATGAGAATTCATTGCTCTACATTCTTCTTAAATACGCACAAATAAAATCCATAAACCCTAACATCAAAGCCAGAGTTGAACTTAGGTTCATTTGAATGAAGAACGCACACTGCCCAGGCACAGTGTTCTCCGTAAGGTGCCAGAGGACGACCCTGGTCTCTGAGTCTGCCACTCTCCCTTCCAGCTGCTGGAATTTTCAGGCTGATTCTTCCTTCAGATTCAACACTTTTCAGTAGTCTTCTCTTCCCATGGGGGTCTCTAAAAATAATACTGTTTAAAGCTATGTCATTTCAGTTCACCAAATGGCTCCAAACAGTGGAAGTAATCGTTAACATATATCATTGTTAATTAATTACTAGAGGTAGGGGAAGAGCAGAGGAAGAAGGGTCTTGTTGAGATTTCTATCAGACCCAGGAGTACATCTCCTTTTCAGCCTTTATTTGGTTTGTCAATACATCAGTGTCTAAAATGAGCAAGTCTATGGCTTCCAGCTAGGGAAAAAACTGTTATGGAGAAATATTTCAATACAGTATCTTTAGAATTTTTTAAAAGCTTATCAGGAAATCCTTATGGACTCCTGACAATCCCCTACACTTGTGCATCATCTGTTCCTAATTAGCTGGTTGAACAACATGCAGAACTGTTTAGCTCCAAGAAAGGAACTTTATAAAGTCAACAGCAACAGTTAAACACAAACTGTTTTATCCACAATGTGCATACCTCTTTCATGATTATAATTACTAATAACTGGTAACATGCAGTTATCAGCAATTCGCTTCTTGCAAGAAGAATATCATATATGCAAGAAAGAAGTAAACCTTCTTAAATTACTCCACTGAATACTAGATTGGTTGTACTGTCTCCTTACTCTTTTACCATGGTACAGTTGTAGCAACACTATATCCTTTACACCTTTTGGCCAATCTACCTTCAAGTCAGGCCTGGGTTCCTACCTATGTCAGTCTGAATCTGACAAAGGCAGGAATCAAAACTGCAAGAAGTGTGAAAGGAATAGCTCTGTATCACAGAGCACTAACCTGAGTTACATCATTTGTTATGCATCTTATTAGTAACAGATAATTTAATTTTGGAAAGCATTTTTTATAAATGTTTTTCCCCTATATTATTGCCATGAACATGGTAAAAGAAATAGTAGAAGTACACCCAAATTTGATATTTCATTTGTCTGACTGTTACACTCATGCTCAGAGGCAGACAACCCTTTGAAGTTCCAATTTCATTGAACACCAAGAATTCTAAAGGAAATAAAATTATTCCAGAATTCCACTCAAAATCTTAGATAGGTTTGATGCCTTATTATTTTTCACTTTGCAAGAGCTTAGGTGTGCACAGAGCTCTAGAGGAGGTGCTGTGAATTTCAGCTAGTGCAAAACTGCTTCTGGAGGCCAGAAAGAACTGCTTCAGTTCTGCCCTCTCACATCATATCAGCTACAGATTTAACCCGTAGTTTCTACATCATGATCAGATTTAAAATTGAACAGCATTTCTTTCAGGAAGACAGTCAAGCTTTAAAGAATTGAGTAATGTGTGCTAAAGGGAGAAAGGAAAAAAAAAACACCAAACCACACCACAACGAACAAAACACGCACACCACCACAAAATCAAAACAGAGCTGTTAAAGACCTCAGAACATGGAGTTCATTCCAGTAGCCCCAAGGCAGCATTTACTTTTACCTGAGCAGCTCTGGGCTTATGCTTATCTAGCCAGATCATAAATTCCCAGCGGGATGGTATTTCCACAATATCCACTCCTTACTTCAGGAGACACGTAGATGGGCTCTGAACAAGCAGCCGAACGTGACCTGTGTCAGTGGCATCCAAACCGATTCCTTTAGTAAGGATCTAAAAAGGACATGTCCTTAACTTAAAATGTTAAGGGATGGGAACTAAGTCTTCTGGTTTTAATTATTCAGACACTTTTAAAATATTTAATGGGTGACATTTCTTATGAAAGGAGAGACTGAAGGTAGACTGGACAGAACTGTTCATTTTCCCACCCCATTTTACACAAAACTCCCGTAAGTCATTTACTGTTGCAACTTAAAATTAACTTGCATCTAAAAATTAGAAAGTGTCTGCACAAACAATTCTCATAAAGCGGTTCAAAGCCATCAAGATCTGAAAGATCATCATTCCACGCTGGATTCCTGAAATGATTCCATGATAATGAAAATATATTCCCTAAATAAATAAATAAATACAAACCCCACACAAAACACACACATAAAAAACCTACGCACATACAAATATTTCGAAACAAAGCTGTCATCTTGTATTCTGAATTATTTCAATTTTTCCCAACATGCTTCATGCTATTTTACACATATTAATCCCAGACAGTAGGCAACACTTAGTGGAGGGAAAGCTGAGCTAAAATTCAGAAGGCCTGGCTCTGTGTCCTTGTGCTCTTGTTGGCCCACAGAAGGATCTCAGATGTGCCCCGTTTCCCTATTGGTAGAGCTTTCTAAAGAGAGGAGAAGAAAAAACAGCAGTTGTTTTGCCTTGAAGAAGGATTTTTTTTTTCCTTCCTGCCACTCAGACACTAAACACACCTCCCTCTTTTCCCAGATAATGGCTTTATCTATGAATTGCATCACTCAAACACTGAGATTCTTCTTTTTTTCCACTTTGCTGCAGCCCCAGACAAGCAGGAATGTTACAACTTTCAAAGGGAATGTTTGTATTTCAAGTTCAGCTGTACCCTACAGTCTTTTTAGGTCAGATCACTTAAAACAGGGAGGGTGTGTGGAGGGGGGGAACAACAAACATTTTTTAACTGTCAGTTGGAACTGAAGGAAACAGCATGAAAAGAGGCAGCTTAGCTATTGGTTTTGAAGTGATGGCATTTGTCTATGAGTGCACAGCCTATGAAAGGTGACAGGTTCTAAAATAATGGTACTGTAGCAGGCACTGAAATGTAAAACATATGTCACACTTTTCCCTGCTCACAGTAAGGTTTAAAATATTTATAATGCTGCACCTTTCCCTGAAAGCTTTCTGCAGCTTTCCCGGGTTCACGAGTAGGTGAATCATCTCCCTGGAACTGCGCTGCAATGCTTACACGGATTCATTCCTCAGCAGAGAAAGAGGGGAGCAAATTTTAGGGTGCAAAGGCATGGCTATGCAGCAACCTGCTTATATAACAGCTATTTTGTCAGTATACATTCATCCTGACACAATGTTTGCTTCTGCAACAGGATTTTTTTTTTTTTTTTTAATAACCTTCTGTTTCATTTACAATACAAGCTGAGGAAGTGATATTATTACTTCCATATGCGAAAATGCCACAAATTTGTCAGGGAAGTGTGATCTAGGGCTTTGAATTAGGTAAAAGGAACATAGAGCTTGTTTGTGTGTGGCCACAGATGCATAGGAAGGGCAAGGACAGAGTTACATGATATGCTTTGTTTTGCTTTGTTTTGTGTCTTCTTTAATGTTGTTTCATGTGCATTTGATTAGCATTGCAGCAGAAATTATTTTTTAAGAGTAAAAAGGATATAACCTATGTTATCATCCAAGGAATTAGATGGTTTTATGAACCATCTCCTCCCAAGAGATTTGAACCATGGACAAACACCCCCCGCTAACCCCAAGCTGTAAAGTGTCCTAATACGCAGGACTCAGCACAGTGCCTCCCGGTCCCTGAAGGTGCAGGCTCATTGCTCAGCTCCCCCACAGCACGCAGAGGAGAGCTGGCTGCAAGGGACAGTCACACAGTCCAAACACATCAGGTGCCATCCCCCAGCACCTGGCCAGGGGCATCTCCTCCATGGCCAGCTTTCCCTCTGCCTGTTCTCTCTACTCAGCCAAATTGTCCAAGAAGGTCAACTCAATGAAAGGCAAGCCCTACAAGACTGAGTCTCTCCGGACTACAGACTAAAAACCATTAAAAATTTTAAAACTTCTTTTTGACCAGTGCTTTTTAATAGTTAGGACATATTTAGGTCATTTTTCTCAAGCTTTTTTTTCCTCATAAATGCACAAGCAAGCCCCTGTACTTGTGTTCTTAATAAGATCCGAGATGCTCATGTATTTACCTTATATTAAACTGCTCAAGAGAGGCAGGGCAAAGGACTTGCCTCTTGAAACTTCTTTTCTTCACAAGCCCATTAGATACAGCCAAGCTTTTATGATTTGATGCTGCAGTGCCTCAAAACTGCAGAAAGTTTAAATTACTTTTAAAAATTACAAATATTTTTTTCCACTTGCAGAATAAATCACCAGGTCAGTGATGTTGTACTTTCCACAGCTCTCAAAGATCTTTTACTTATATCTTATGCTGTGAAAGCACGATTGCTACTTGTAAGACACCTTTGTCCAATTCAAACTTCACCCTCATAATTCCTTACCCACTCACTTCTTTGTTTTGTAGTACATGGACTCATTAAACTCATTATATTGTACAGAGACATGCACCTTTCATTTAATCCATATTTGCTTTTTATGCTTGATCTTTTGACTGTTTTTATTTGTTTATATTGTGACACACAGTAACCACCTCAGCCTGTTCAGAGGGAGCCAAACTTGGCACAATGATGTTTCCCTATTAGAGAGTAGATCATGCAGATAATTATCTTACTAATAGTGCCTGAGTTTCCTCTTGGAGAAAACTGCTTGGAGGGTTTTCTAGCAGAGAGCCTCTGAGGCAGGTATGCACTGTGGAGGCTCAGGATGCCAAACTGTCCCCATAAATACAGATTTATAGGGGCTCGATGTGTTTTCAGAACCTTCTTTGTTATTTGAGTGGCAGAGTAATACGTAACAGAGCTTCATACTTTTTACTGCTGACTTCCATACTCAACTTTCTTGATCTCATGATTCAGAGCTTGGGCCACTCTTCAAAGAACATGCTTCAACACAGAAGACAAATTATATTAAAGCATTATAATTTTCTGATTATAACTCTGCTTTAAACTTATTAATTATCAACATATATAGAGTTACAACTACATCTAATCAAGATAACTGAATAAACAAAGGTGGTTGGTTTGTTTGTTTTGGGGTGTTTTTGTCCTTTTGTTACTGTGTAGTATACTGACAAAATTAGGCCAGAAGAGGATATAAACTCACTCTTCTATCATATAAGTCAATGTTATTTCTGATAGGAATGTAATTTACTTAGTCAATGTTCTGGAAAAGTCAGGCTGTTCTTGAGATTTACCATGCACACTGAAAGCAAAATAGTGCATATATGCATATGTGGAAAGACCATTTCAATGGTGTCTCCAGAGCTGCTGGTTGTTTTTGCCTTGATTCTTCTTTGACTTTCAGTGTATTCATATACAGTTCCAATTCTATGTACTTGTAACTTGAAGGTAATCACTTGGAATGAGCAAGTCCCCTTAAGCAAACCTGCTACATCAGGGTGGCGTCTGTACTGGAAATGCTCCTTTCTACCTGTCGGTTTTATTACCAAGTGCTACTGTGCATCAACATTAATTAGCAAAGCATGAGGGCTGATTTAAAGTCCAGGTGCCGGCAAATTAAGCACCAGTTCCCTGCAGTGAAGCAGTAAGTCCCCAGAGCTTCTTTGTGTCCCTAGGCCCAAATTGCACTCAAGTTAAGCACATACTTCTCTACTTCTTACTTAACTGTGGAAGTTGGATTTGGCTGTTTCGATGCAACACTGAGAAAAAGAATGTGAGATTTTCCTTAAGGATCCTGAAGGCCAATATTTAAATATGTAAGTCTTAGTCCCTAGCAATCTCTCCCCACGTGCCACTTCATCAGTAAGATGTTGCAAAAGGATCTCCAAGAGCTCTAACTGGATGTCTGCACAGGTCTACCTACAGTATGATGGATGATAATTAGGATTAGGCAAACATTTTAGAAGTAACTTACTGAATGCTTTCTTCTTCTCTCATTCTGTTTCCCTGTTCTTTCACGGCTTCTGTAATAACAGGCTGATTTCCATAACATTTTATATTTAAGAACATTTTGTTCTGCATTTCTGTGGATCAGTTTTAGCATATAGTTAGAAGGCAAACTGAGTATTCATTTGAATATTTTTCTTTTAATTGGCAATTTAGCACTTTAGATGGAAAATCTACTACTTCTGATGACATTAGTGGTAGTCTCTGATTTAATTTTCTTTTATCACTGGGAATGTGGGAACCAGGAGACTTGTGGCAGTGCCTAACCAGTAGAAGTGTGGGAAGGATCATTTAATTTCAGACTTGGGAGGGACATTTTGAGATAACTATACATCTGCTTTGTGCAGTGATTTTCTGTAAAGAATCATGAAACTTTAGGTTTTCACTGACACTATAGAAAATGAAAACAGTTGTGTTCAGAGGACTGCAGTATTTGGAATACTGTTGGCTAAGATTTGAGTAAAAAGAGAGCTCCTCAATTTTTCAGCTCCTGTAAGGAGTGATTATGATTTTCCTTCTTTTTGGCTATGGACTTAAACTGTCAGCCAACATGCGAAGATGTAAAGGAGAAAGCTTCTGTAATCACAAACTCAGATTACAACAGTGTTGAAGCAAATCAAAGTACAATTTAGCAGCAAAACAGCTGAGTAGAATGTGATGGAAATGGTGACTGTGCTCTAATTTTATTATGGTCTGCTGCTACACAGGCGTTTTTCTTTCAAATCAAGCTTTCCAAACAACATATGTTAATCTACAGTTTTCCCAAATATGTAATTACAAAGTCGAACAACCATTAACAGTGTTGTTACAAATTTGGATTTTTGTATATATTCTGTACCTTGCCTTGTACATTTGTTAAGAAAGGATGCATTAGTTTCATTAATGGCATGCTTTCAGTTTGCATAAACTGAACAAAAATGGTAAGGTTTTAGTACAAATATGTTCTACTTTTGGTAGACACTTATCTCTGGAGTTGGAAGAAATAATATGAACTCGGCAACAAAAACATTGACCTCTGTACGTTGTTTTTCTTATTTTTTACTGAACAGCATCCCTTTGAATATTAGTTCAGCCTAAGAATCTCATGCGTTAATTGAAGAGGTTAGGTTTGTACCTGTTAGCTTCATTAACAGCTGTTACTAATTAGTGGAGCTCAGTCATTAAGGAAGCTGTTGGGGTTTCAGGAGATCAATTTATATTTTTTCGTGGCATTTAAGCACACAATATGCTTGTAAGTGTAAGAGTTTCATTGGGGAGCACTCAGGTTCAGCAATATTAACCTACCTGTGGTGGGCTGGAGTGGAGCTGTAGGTGAGCAGGCCCGGGAGAGAGGGAGCACTTGGGGTGCTCCGGGGGGCTGAGGGGCTCAGAGCAGCCTTCGGGCTGTAGCTGAGCCTGCAGCAGGGACAGCAGAGTGTGGCCGGTTCCATCTGTGCCTGGTGCAGCTGCTTCCTTGCGAGCTCGAGTCTCAAGCACTCTTCAGACAACGGACTTCATTAAGCCTCAGTATATGGGTGATATGATGTCTTGTAAGAGTACGGATGAAGAGAATTGCTTCTTTCTGGGATGTTCAGGGCACGTCAGGCCGGGCACACATGGTGTAATCTGTTTGAAAGGTGATTGCCTTAATTCATTACTTTGGTTCTTTGGAACCATTTTCTCACCTTCCTTGGTCTAGCCTCTGCTTCCTATAGGTACTGGCATATTTTGTGTCTGTTTCCAGGCGTTGTGATTCTGATAAATACCAGTATTAATTCCAGAAGCCAGGAGGGGATTTTTTGTGTGTATGTCTCTGTCATGCTCTTTTGTACGGGCTCTGATGCAAGCTGCCCTGCGAAGTGTGAGGACAGCAGGTTTGATTGGTTTCTCTGCTGGGGGGAGTTGAAAGAGGAAGCCTTCCTGCTCCCTCTCCCCCTTGAGCAGCTGTGTAGGACAAGTCACACACTGTTGGGCTGACTTCAAGATTAATGTTAGCCTCTTATGAGGTTACTCTTTCTAATGGTGTCTTATTTTAATGTACTAGATTACATTACTGGGTCTGTCCTCAACCTTCTTTTGCTGGTGGTCTTCCAGATCTATCTGGCTGTGGACTTGATTTAAACTTTAAACACATCCCTAATGTATGCTGTTGCATAGTTCTTCCTTAGAACAGTTTTGTTACTTTAGAAGCTGTCTATACTTTAAAACGTGAAGTATTTAAGCACCATAGAATAAAAGTATATGCAGCTTGGGTACAGTTGCTGGAGGAAAACTGACATTGATTCCAGGTAGGGGCAGTATTTGTGTATCCCAGTCTACATGGTTACACAGGCTGTTTGAAAAAGATGGACCAAATTTGAAATCACTATGACTTTGAAATTGGTGATAGCAACTTAGACACATCATGCAGAGGACATTCTCAGAGTAGTTTATTTATGTTTTGTTGTTGAGAACTATACTTAGTATACTAACAGTACAGCACAGTTTTGAATTCATGTGATTACCAGTTAAAAGATGAGGAGTCCCTTCCCTTGGGAAATACTTTAAGCACAATACACATTCGATGGAGGCAGTTTATCTCCAAAAGCAACCCCTGCCTCCCTAAAATTATTTCTTGGATATAATTCTATAAGCCTCAGAAATAAGCAGGGATGCTGCTTAGCACTATTGAGAAGATGTATAGGCTCTATCAGGAGCAGGGAAAACATTCCCAGTACCTCATCAGGACATTGTCAATAATAATTAACTAATCTGCAATTCTCTTTTGTCTGGTGGCCGAATTTTAACAAATAACTCCTGGGAGCCCCTGAGAGGCCTTTCCAGCACACTGCTGATGACAGCCTGGTGCTGTGTTGCGATAGCTTGTTAAAGGGAACATTGGTGTGGTAGAACAGAGAGGAAGCAGCAGCAGCAATAAAAACAAAAAATGGGAATTGGTCAGGGGGCGGACAGGAATTTTCTTGACTACAAATGTGTCCAGTGTATAAACCATTTTTGAAACTATCCACTTCATTTTGCTCACCATTTGTTCCACTAATATTTTGGCCATAGCATGCTTACAGCAGTGCATCTCAGGTGCACAGGTGTTCAATTTATTTTTGGCTTTTCAAGGTGCTTGAACCAGAGTTACTTGTAGATCAAACATAGATTATTTTATAGAGCAGTAATAAGACATGGGATCAGATTTTCTTCTTTATTCCAGTCCCTTTACAAGCATGAAGGAGCTGAAAAGCTCCTGATTCTCCACTGATGTTGATTCCCCAGACAGAAGCCCCCCCATATAACTTGCAGTCAGGGTAATCTCATTTGAGATAAGGCTCCACAGAGTGTGAGCACTGTGGGATGTGACAGCTTGCTGCTGTTTCTTGGCTGGCATAAGGGCTGCTGGAGGCCACAACAAGCAGGATTAGTCCAGTGTCATCCTGTAAGCTGCAGAAGGACAGAGCTGGACAGTGGTGAGTGCTTCTGTTTCAAGAAGCATGGGAAGGCAAATTCTGCAACTGAACATAGAAGGTTGCTGCTGTCTGAAAAATTTGACTTATTTTAATCTGGAAAATGTCAAAATATTTTGACAGTATGGTAAAATCCCCTTCTTCCCTCAACTAAGCATGTACAAAATACCCCTTCTGGCTAAAGGGCTTTGCCAATTACTTCAGTTTCTGTGGGGAACCACAGAGGCTGGTTAAACTCCTGAAATCAGCTCTTCTGGGAAGTAAGTTGTGGCAGTGGAGCCAAAGCCTTGGGGTAGTAGGATTTACCGATGGTGAGGAGAAAACACGTGGCTGTCCTCATGTGTTCATGTTTCCAAGTGTGCACCCTGTCACGTGAAGCCCCAGCCCCTCACCTCCAGCTACACAGCCGCTGCGCAGGCCACGTACGGGAGCGACAGGTAATTTCTCTGCTGGGAGTGGGGCCTGTGGCCTTACCTCCCATAACTACCCTCCTTTGCATCTCCTGATGGATTAGCTCATGTGTCTCGTAGAGAACCTTCAGCTGTCAGGAGTTTCAGAATTGTTGCAAACTGCATGTTGCCCATTTTGATGAGGGTGCCTTGACATGAGCCTTTTCCTTGGGCATTAAACTCCCACGAGCATTAAAGACTGAATTGGTTTCATTGGCTGCTAAACTTTGGCTATTGTCTTTTTTTAGAAGTGGAATACAGAAAGGAACTATACGCCATCATTATGTTGCTGAGTCCTGTTCACTCTTTAGAGGGAAAGTCAGATAAACTGTGGTGCTTTCCAGATTTTTTTTTTTTTTTTAGAAGTTGCATTTCAAGACTATGTTTAAGAGTAAGAATGAACTGTTGACCTCACTGAAATAATTGGAAGTTTTGCTTTAATACAAACTTTCCTAGGAAGAATTTCTTCTTAAATAATCTGTCAGTACTGAAAGATTTAGCTCTGGAGTGTTATGCTATGTTGCAAAGTACACTTCCCATATGCTAAATACCAAAACAAACAACCAACCTCAAAAACAAACGAAAAAACAACCCTTTTGTCATAGCTATCAACACAACAACCCAAGCATGAATCCTTAACTGAAGTAGCAGTACTTCCCCTGGTCTTTGTAGATTCACTGCCAATATAGCAACAGTTCAAGTTAACCTAGTGGCTAAGAATGATGTACTTAGAGATGAGAGGTTCTTCACATGCTGTGTAGCACTTTAAAATGCTAAGTACTTCCATACTTGGAAGTACTTATCTTTTCATTTCTAGAATATCTTAATTTTTTTCAAAAAAACCCCAGAAATCATATTAGGTTCTTGTAAGTGTTTGCTTTTATATTAATAAATCTTCAGGGAAAACACATAATTTTTATGATAGATTTTATAATTCGACACCTGCTTCTGAAGAAGATGCTTAATACATTTAAAACATTTTAAAACTGCATTAAGCCATCTCATTCATTTCTGTTGGATTGTTATCATGTGATATTAAGAGATTTACCACTGCCTGTCAGTAATTTCATTAACATTTCAAGTCAAAGAATACTAGAGAATTGGCACACACACTTTATAACAGTACATTGTTTCTGGTATTCCTTTCTTCCCTTTAAAGGGTACTGTAAAAATAATTTGTAAGTGATAATGTTGCTAATCTTCCTGCTGCCAGGGGAACTTACATTTCAGGATTTTAGAAAGGAAATTAATGGTAATGAAATGTGTAAGATTCACAGAAATGTAAACTTACACCATGGCACTGGAGGATGGAACAGACAAATTGGGGACATCAGAACTACAGAATTCCCCTTCAACCCTGGCAAACATACCTCGGTCTGAGCTGGTAGGGAAAAGCAGGTAGCTGAGCCTGCACCCTGGTTCAGGTTCCTGGCTCCTTGAAGCTGACAGTATAAAGACCATCTCACCGTAGATTTGACAGCATGTTTTGTATGCGGTGCAGCTTATGCTCACTTCAGTCAGTCCTACAGCAGCAGTCTACAGAAGAGAGTTCTTCCAGCTTTGTCATTTAAAGTAGTCACTTGTAAATCTTACAGGTGTTTCTTTGTAGCTAAATAATGGTACAATAGTATGTTATATCATAGACAGTACGTATTACATTACAGATATGACTTCAGGCTTACGAATTGTTTTGGTAGGTTTAAAAAAAGAAATCAAGTCATCTTAATCATGCACTAAAGATCATTGCTACAGAAAAGCACATCTGCTCTATTGACTGTGTCACTGCAATCAGTGTGTAGGAAAGCCAAGCAGAAAAAAGCTAGGGTTAGTGCAGTGCCGTTGTTCTATTCATTAGCTGGACAAAGGCTCGCTTTTTTGAAAGGAGTGATGATTAGTAAAGTGTGCAGTATCATAAAGATCTTATTAGCCAAATATAAATCACTTATGAACTCTTGAGCCGCAGGGGGAGGAAATGAAAACGAAAACCAGATGCAGTTAAATTTCATGTCAAAATTTTATCTTCATAAGAAATTTTATCAAGTCTTTATTCTTTTTTATTATGATAAGAGTATCTTTAGCAGTCGTAGCCCAGGGAATACCCATTTATTCCAGCAGAACTGCAGATTTTTCTAACTTTCCTCTTGAAACGTTTACTATAAGAGGATTTTCTTTAAATGGTACATAGGTTTCCAAAACTTCAAGGATTACTTCTATGTCTTCTAGTTCAAAACAATAAAAACACAAAACCAAAACCACACACACACAAAACAATGAACTCACAAACAAACAAAACCCAAACAACAAAAACCCCAAACAAAACAAACAGAAAATCCAAACAACAACACAAACAAAACCAACCAAACAAAAAAACGCATCTGGATTTAGCTGAACAGTGATCAAATTCTAATTAATCCATTAAAAAGGACTGAGATAATCGAGTTCAGACCATTGTTTTGATTGTAATTAACTTGGACTATGGTGTTTAACTACAAGGTGAATGAATTTTTAAGGCAAAATTTCTTACTTATATGCTAAACAAGGCCATTTTTATGGAATACTCTTGAATAATTTTGATAGAATTAAATACTTTTTGTGTGTGTCATGGAGGTTCTTAAATGACTTTTATAATGTTAGAAAACAAGATCTCTTAGAGAAATGTAATGAGATATTACATCAGTTTACCAAGTGACACCACTTGAGTCCTGCTCTTTCTACCTTTACTTTTAGTTTGAATTCTTTAAATGTAAGTTGTAGCAGCGTGCTGGGACTATCACTTGTATCTTTGGGAAAAACACTGTGGTATCACAGCAGTGCCAAGCATGAAGAGAAACTATATAGTTTTCCTCTGACACAAATTGTTAAAGCCTCCCTGGAGATGGTTTCTCTGTATTCTCTATCTGGGCTTTTATTTCTGAGGCATTTACTGAAATAAGCTAAGAATGAGATGCCACCTGCTCTGACCAGATGGTAGGTTTGTGGGACTTTGTCAGATGCTGAAGCTGTATGAGGGTTTTGTACAAATGGATGGAGATGATCACTTTTACTCCCCATCTCACTCCTTCAGCATAAATAGTGCATAGTGGTTCAGGAGCTTATTAAGTGTGTACAAAGCTTATTAAATTTTGTGACTTTCATTCACTGAATTGAATCAATTGTAGATCAGCATTGGTATTGGTCTGTGTGGGCTGGTCTCTGTGTTACACAGACTTTGTAAAATTCCTGGATTCCACCATTCGAACCACCTAATATTTGTAGGATGCAGCCCTCTTGGGTCTTCGGTCTGTTTCTTCTTGCAGAGGCTTAGATGTGAAGGGTCCCTACAGCCAGTCCTCTGATGTGCTCAGTGCCACATTTCCTGTCATTTCTCCCTGTCATTTCTATACAGGATGAGAATAGATGTAGCTGCAGCACATAAAATTACCCAGCATTTACATAGGAATAACTTGCCAATCAGATGGTTACCCAAGTATTCCCGTATGATTTTATAAATAAAAGATAATTCTAATATTTTTAGTGGAATGCTCAAAAGGATATATAACTCATTTCATACCCTTTCAAGACATGATAGTCTCCCTCTCTTCATCCTTAAGGAACTCCTTAAATCTTCACAACTAGAAGTAAAATTACCTCATGGTGATCTCATTTTTTTTTTCTAGGCATGAAGTTATGAAGTTGCTAATCCGGTCTTTTATCTTGTATTCACAATTATAATGTCAAGATTGAATAATCTGCCTTTATCTCCAGGGTGACAGCTATGTAGAAACTTCAAAAGGGACAGTTTTGCCAGCATCTAAAGACTCCTGTTAATTACTATATCTTGAAGTAAAGTGAAATAAAGCAGGATGAAAAATGATATTTCTCTTTGACAACCTTGTAAAAATATCAGTGATGAAGCAGTATATTTTTAAGTACTTTAAGAATGCATTTAACTGAGATCAAGACCATTCTGATCACGGTGCAGGTTAATCTCTACAAGATACATTACAGGAAGACTTGTCTGTGGCACTGATGGTTTAGAAAGCTCATCATTGGAAATTGAATATTTTGCATCTATTTTCCTATTGAAATTGACTGAGATGAACTAGTGGTGTTGATTTACAGTCTGCAGAAGGGCTTGTATTGTTGTGTCTTACAAATCAACTGTTTTTCTTTGGTTTTCATGAACTCTTTGTATTTTGTATTCCAGTTTTATGTAGTTTTCGCTACTGTTGGTCCTAGATCACCTGAATAATGTAAAGCCAGTTTATATATACTAACAAGACCTGTAGTAAGCAGTGTGTTACTGGCAGATAATATTAATAGTATATTAACTATATGTTTCTGCAGGCTTGGGGTTTGAAGTGATAGTTCTGCATTGATTCTAGGTTTGTCTACCCTCTACTTCCGGAGAGTCAGAGGCTGAGTGAAGCTGTTCAGATCGATCACCAGCATGGTATTTGCTCTACATTTTAAGTGGATGCATTTTAAGTTTTCTGTTGTTACAACAATTCTTGCAATATGCACAATAATATAGCAGTAACAAATGTGAAAAGACTGACCTGTGAAACTTGGTGCATCTCAAACTCATCAAGCCAGAAGTCATCGTTATTCTGTGGAACTGGCAGGAAAGATCAGTGTGTGCTAAAGTGGGGACCACAGCTGGTCACAGGCTACGTGCTGGGGTGGAGATGCTGTAGTGTTGTTGTATAGCTCTCTTTGTTGCTGTTCTAAAAATCAAAAGATAGCTGAATTCTTGTGTGATAGTGGACAGAAAGTACAGTGCTGTCTTAATTGTTTTAATAAGCCAAGTTATGTTGTTACTTAGCTGGTTTTGATAAACAACGAAAACCATGTTATATACATTTTTGCTTTTAGAAACGCATATAATTTGTTATAATGAGTACACCTAGGTCTGGATTTTCAGAATAATTTCAGTTTATGGTTAGAAACAAATGAAAATGGCTTCCAGTGGCAGTGAGTGAGGTTACATTTAACAGCAATATTCTTGGTAGCAAAAGAGAAAACATTCCTTTGGTAGTGAATGAATTACACAGGCAAGGAGTGTATGATGGTTATTATACAGGCAGTTAACGTTTCTCTGTGTGAATGTGTTAGAATAGTAAAAAGCATTGTTAATATGCCTTCCATTAGTTCAACATTTTAAATTTTCAGTGTTCTGTACTTGCCTTAACCAGAATACAATCTATTTGTTGCTGAACACTTCAGTGTATTACTGCTGCAAAACTTGCAGTAGTTACTTAGCAAGATTTCTCAACACTCCTGTTTTCTGGGATTTTTAAACTAGTTTATCTCATTCTAGAGAGAAGGGAAAAATATTCCAGTATCTTTTCTGGAATTTCATTCAGATGTAAAATTAATGAGCAGAATATAACTAATTGCTGAGTATAAGTCTGAGAGGGAATAGTGAGTGAAGTATGAGAAACAATATGAATGGAAGCAATTCTCGGAGTTATGCACAAATAATTGCAGCTGTGCTGCATTTTGAGAAAAACCTGTGGGTTTTCAGTTGCTGTTTGTTCAGGTCATCTGGAACAGGAGGCTGGTCTAGCACTTCCAGGTCTGGGCTGGCTCTGCTGGAGCTTTTAGGGATGTATCTGCTTGTTGTGTGGTCCTATGTAAAATTGTGTCTGCTGTGCATATCCAGACACCTCATAAATTTAAAGAACAAGACTGCTTTTTTTGTTCTCTCTTCTATCGCTTCATCTGTGGGAACTGATTCATAGTTTTAATTAGCCTGCCTCCTTTTACAAAAAAATACTCTTACGGGGAGCAAAAATTATAAATATTTTAAAATATGCTTGTTTTGTTAAGTGCGTCCCTTTGATTTCTAAATTGGTACTCATAGTGTTTTTAGAAATACTAATTGTTAGTTCATTCTGAACTTTTAAATGTAAAATTAATTGAGAGCCTGTTTCTAAACTTGGGAAGTGGGGCGTGTACACTTTGTCAAGGAAGTACAGATTCTTTCAAAGTCAGTGTCACTCTTATTTTTAAGCATCTCAGGGAAAGGTCTGTAGAGAGATCTATGTATTTCAGACTCTAAATGAATGGTAAACAGTTGTCAGCTCATCTACTGCCAGAAAATCTGTTGAGGGATTATCGTCTGTCTTAAACAGTTCAGCAAAAATTATTGTATTGGGAAGTCCTAACCTGAATATTTAAATACTGAAATGTCTGTCATAGTAATTAACACACAGTAATTGGATCAATTCAACAATACTGGCTATATATTAATTCAGTCCTCTGACACCCAAATCCAGCAAAACAGTTACATGTAATTCCATTGAGGTTGAAATAATTGAAGTTCTATCTATATCCTTAAATGCTTTTTTGGATTAAGGCCTAAATACTCCTTCTTTTCAAAGAAAATGCTCTTCAGCTCCTGGCTCTTAGATACTCTCGCTTATAGAAATAAATGTTGCAACCTGAGTATGTGAGTAATGAGGAGGTCACTACTCCCAGCTATTTGTGAAGCTGGGTCTTTCCCCTCTTGACTTACCTAAGCACAATGACTTGGGTCAAGAAATACATCATGAAACGGCACTGAGAGGCTGAGAAGTTGGCTTCCTGAGACAGGTGCTGGTGGGAGAACAGACTGTGTTACCTCACAGAAAGAGAAACACAGATGAATTACATGAACACAAGTTTTAGGTAAATACAGGTTATAGTAGAGTAAAAGTTGTAATGTAATACCTCTTTTTGTGATGCCTTCTTGCAGTAAAGATTCAGAAACTTGTCTTTTAAATGCTTAGATTTCCTGGAAGAAAACACTTTGAACTTGCTCAGGAGTAGCTCTTCTAGAAAGTGTGTCCTGGAAATGTAAAATAAAAAATTAAACACCCTCCCCCTTTCTTGAAAGCAGTACTGGGGGCGTGATGCTATCAGAGGCAGGGGTGAGCGTCCTACTCTAGAAAGGGGCTACTGAATAAGGAGAGCACTGTAAAAAGGGTATGTAGTTGCTGAGGAGGACAGAATGTTATGTGGATTACAGAGATTAACCAGATGACAAACTTAAGATTTTGTGTTCTTGTGTTGTTCTTGAGATTTTTCTCCTTTTCCTCCAAAACCTTTCCTTTTTCATGTACAAGACATAAGAATTTCATGTGAACTCTAAAAAATAAGTGCTTAGGAACTCTGGAAATTTATTTTTAGAGCTCTATACTCGAAGACTTCTGGTTGTTATCTACAATGGCCTCTACCTAGAGTGTTGTCACTGTAGATCACAGCACCTGGCAGGAGGACTAAAACATAAGGAAGACATATAATAAATACAGTTGACTCTCTCCAAGGTGTATTTCACCTCAAGCATTTTGCACAAAATTCATTAAAAGTTGCTGCTTTGCCCACACGACAGGGTATTTAACGTTCATCTTCTGTCCCCTCCATCCTATTCAAACTTAACTTTGGTTAAAAACACATTTCTTCCACCTACATAACATTGTATTAAGCAGTTCTCTCTGCCAGCTCTGTTTCTGTCCTTGCCCTGTTTTTATCTTTGCCTTCTATGCAAGCAGCTCTATTATGAAGCTCTTCTGTAAGGTTACCACTTTTCCCCTTGCGCTGCCACGTGACTCAGTACCCTGCTCCAAGTGCGGAGGTTTTGTCATCTCTAATATTGTCTTTCGGAGCAGCATACCCGAAAATTCCCAGTAGTAGGAACATTACAATTTTCTGATCAAATTTTAGGATGAAACATAATGCAAAGCTCTTGTTACTGAGGAAGTGCTAACAGGACTAAATCCAGATTTCAGAGCATTCTGCAGCAGCACTGGAATCAAAGCTAATGGCTGCACTGAGCTTGGACGGGAGGCACGGTGCTGTCAGCGTGTCGCTCAGGATTTGTGATTCAGAAAGCAAAGCCCGTCCTGAAGAGCTGGTCCTGCTGGGTCTGTGGCAGCTGCTGCAATGCATAATTAATGCAGCCCTGGGATACAAACACTCTGTGTCAGTGCGCGCAGGAAGCCTGCAAACTGGGCAGTATTTTCAACAGGCAAATAGTTACAATTAACTAACTTTATAGTAGCATTCGTATTTCTGCAAAATTGAGTGAAGAGAGGAAAGATTTCCAAACAGTTTTTAACTGAGAAATTGCAGTGGAAATTGATGTCACTTTCCTTCTCCACAAACAGCAAGGGAAAGATGAATTAATGTTTGCTTAAGTAGTTTTGGGCAATGTACAGCATAAAACCCAAAATGAATAAACAAACTTCAGGTTGGCTATTTCAGATATAAGTAGGTCAAAAACAGATACAGGAGGAAGGAAAATTCCATCGATGTTTGGGTAGCGTAATTAGACAGATGGTTTTGAAGCAAGCCGGTAGGTGAAGAAGGTTCCTCAAGGAAACACTTTAGTCAGCAAGGTAAATAATATTTCTATTAAGAACTGTTTTTCTGGCAGGTTGAAGAAAACAAAAATGGCTGTCAAATACATCTTGCTCTTTGATGTGCTGAAAGCCTTTGCCCTGTGACAGGGAGCTCTGAGTCCCACAAACAGAGGCTGCTGGAGCGTGCGCTCCGTGCTGTTAGGACCCAACCCACCCTGTTGAATCAGCTGGAAACAAGCTGCCATTGTAAGAACATGTCCAGGGAAAAGTTTTGAAAATAAGGTATACAAAAGGAGGAAAGGTGATCTAAATAATTGTTGTGCCTGTTGTGCTGTGCATTTGGCATCCTTTAACAGCGCTGTATAGCAGCAATGGAGAATCTCTGGGCAGGCAGGGTATTAATTATGTTGTGTATACTGATTTCTGGTTTTGTTTGTTTGTTGAAGTGTCTAGGAAAAACATAAACCACAGCTGTTTGAAATAACCCAATTTAAAAATCTGCTTTCTCTGACCTTAAACTTCATTGCTGCAGTGCATGTGTTTTTAGACTACCCCTTGTTACATATGAATTATGTAAAAGACTTATATTCCCAATGCTCACAGTGGAAAACCTGCTTCATGTGTGAAATTTAACAGACAAGAAGTAGAAATAGATTTTGAAATTAGATCCTACTCCACTAGTTTTAGCACTTGGATTAAATTGGTGAAGTTTTATGAATTTCAAATAGCTGGAAACTTGAAGTAGTATCTCTATCTATATAGATAAAGATATCTACATGTACTCTTTAAGTATAATGTGACTTCAGGACCTGGTTTTTCTCATGCTTTGAATTTAATTCAAATATGAAAACAACTCATCATTAGCCTGAAAAAAAAGAGGTTTTGACTGTGTACAAAATACATGTGGTTTATTTTTTTTTTAAACAAGAGGCCTTTAAGAGATATGAAGATCATTAGGCTTTATTTCATTAATTCTTTACAAGAGAGAAGACCATGAAGAGGGAGGGCAACCCAACTTTAAATGGAATGAGTTTCTATCCATAAGAGATACTCCACTTTACAAAACTAATAGGACATTTTTTTCCTCAGTCACCCTATCTTTAAATAAACAAAATAGTGTCTGTGAAAACTTGTGAACGAAACCGGCTAAGAAAACTGGTATGTGTGTTGCAGTAAACTTATGTTCTTCCTGATGGTAAAAATTCTTTTGACACTTCTGTAATTAGACTGATTGCTTCTTCCAAGACAAGCAGTCCAGTTCTGAAAGAATCTCTTTTGCAAAGGTTTTTGTTACCTGTGGAATTAACAACCAGGTCTGTCAGGGAAGTGCTTAGTGCTATATTTAAGTTCAACAAGCTCTGAAAGATCTGGAACAGTGAAGTGTGAAGGCTGGCTTTTCTACTGGGTATCTTTTAAATAATAGTGATGAAAAGCCTGGAGAAATGTCGTGAGGACCAGAGCAGCTCCGGTAAACACCTGCCCTCAGTCAGGGCGTTAGAGCTGGTGGGCTTGTGTTGACACAGGCTCTTCTGACCCTGGCTGACGACTGCTGCTGCTTCACTCCCTCCGGATTGCGAAGCAAAGAAATTGTGCATCAAATCGAATAGCTGCAATTTTGCCACACAGAAAGACAAATGTATGATATATGTCTGCTGTAACTAATTTATGATATGTATATAATTCATTTATTAGTAGATTGACATTTACACATTTAAACAAAAGCTAATTTGTTATTAAAAAAAAATCAGAAGGGAGGTGATGGGCTGCATTTAAAGCACAGCCCCAGCCCCTAAACAAACCACAACCAAAAAGAGGGGAGACCTACACTGAAGGATTTACTTTTTTGTAGTTTTAGAAGGCAGTTTTGGGTAATTCTTCACTCTTTTCCGTAACTCTTATTGACAAGTGTATAGTTCCTTTGCTTACAGAGACTGCGGACTGTTGAGCAATATCTGCCCCATTTGTATGAGTAGACTTGTCTTAATTGGGTGTATACCAGATAACTTAGAGTGAAAAGAGAAAATTTTTGTTCTGCAGAGAATAATTCCTAGTTAATAGATGGATTTTGTATTGAGTCATGAATGACTAATATGTATTTTTGGAACCATGGATGAACATTACCCATCCTAAGATTCACTTGAAGTAAGACACTCCCCGCAAAAGGGGAAAAGTGAGGGCCTCTTGTCATATTATAGGCTTGGGTGATGCTTAAATGAGCCAGAACAAAGGATCTATTTGGAAAGAAGCTACATTAGGATGTGGTCCAGTTACTTCATATGTGTCCCCTTTTGTTGTCAACTGCAGAAGGCTACCGCGTAATGGGTGGCCCTGTCAAAGACCATTTAGGTATAACAGAAAGAGTCTCCTAGTAAAAACGCAAGTAAATTTTTCATCTACCTACAACAATGAGCTGAAATGCTTGCATGGGGGAAAACCAGAGTAGTTTATTTTATTTATTTAGTGTAAAAGGCTTGGAACAATTCTGCAGTGTAGTTCTGACCTTTTCATATACAGAACTAAGTGGTAAGGGGAATTTGGTTTCCTGTCAGCTCTTACAATCTGCTATTTTTCTCCTTTTTCTTTTGGTCAATACTTGGCTTTTCTCTCAAGCCTTGCTGGAGATGTTGTTATTTCAGTTAGACCATAAAGACCCTCACCTGCCACTGCCAACATATTTCCAAGGAGAAATAGATTAGCTCAAATGACAAGATCCAGGCAAAGGTTCAACTTTAATGTCTGATGCCTTACAGAAAACTAGTAGCATGCAAAACCTGGTTTAGCTGCACTTCACTGTCAATATGTGCTTTATTCAAAGTTTGCTTTCTCCTTTTCTTAGAAACCACTTTAAATGCAGAGATATAATAGAACAGAATTTTGTTCTTGTAAAGAAAATATATTTCTGGCTTGTTGTAGGACGAGATGACAGGAAAGGGCAGAAGAAAAGTATAGCATAATGACATGGAAAATATTAGAAGTGAAAAAGATCAATTAAGCGCATCGGTCTGATTTGCAAAATTGATTAAATTAAGCAAATTTCTAAGCCAAAAGGGAATATTATTTACTGGGACTGATTTGTGGGAGCTCAGTTGATGAGTAAGCTCCTCTATAGTGCTTTTTCTTAACTGGTAAAATTCTTAGGAGTTGAAATTTCAAAAGTGGAATTAGTTTAAAAATCTGAGGAAAATGGAATGTGTCATGTAAAATGCCTTACAGGTCTAGTGGTCCTTCCTTGGCATGAAAACAAAGGCTTAGCTTCAAATCTGTGTACAAGTCTTTTGTAAGAAAACAAAATGAATATACACACAAAGGTGAACTCTTGAAAGTGCTGATCGCTTCTGTGACTGTCGTGATTTGCAGTTCTCCCTCCATGCATCTGTGACACTGTAATTAAGGAGGATTAATTACCATGGAAGCCTTGTAAAGACTAATGCTGGTAAGAAGGGGCTAAAAAAGATGGTGTTCCGTATCCTCAGCTTATCCATGAATAACCTTGTGGAAAATAAACAACGAGAGGAAAAATTTATGGGAGTGTGGACTGTCAGAGTATGAGAAGACTTGATATGAAGGAGAGGCGGAGAATCCTGGCATGATTTGTGAAAAATGAAATGTACATGACCAAAGAGGGATTACTTTTTTTCTGTCCTGATAACTTCATACTTTGGGAAGAACATGGCACTTTGGTATTTCTAGGAAAGGTGCTTCAGGGAATCCTAACTTGAGGAATGTGGACTTGTGAAAGGTTCTGTGTATAATAGATAAATTGTGAAGAAAGTTTTTCATACATGTATGAATGTATTCACCCCACAGATTATGACTGGTAAAGAGGATAAGAAACGGTGTTAAGATACTGTGTAAAAACTGTCATAGTATGCTATTCTATGCACAACTCCTATATTTAGTACAAATCAAAAAAGCAGAGGTCAGAATGTAGAGGACAAACACCATGTGTATTGAAGCTGTGTTTTAGCAGAGCCAAAGCCTTGGTTTCATGGACAAATCTGAGAAATGCTGCCAGTTTCAGTGTATAAAAACCAAGCCATGCAAATTTAGTGGATCAGGGAACGGGTGTGAGAAGCAGAAGAAACAGCTTTGAGTGCAGATGCATCAGGGACCTGCCTAAAGCGGTGGTGCTGCTGAGGAGGGTGTTGATGTGACGTTATTTTGTGATTATTGGTCAACACGACTTTGACTCCTTGTTTTAATGGGTTTTATGTTTGGGGGCTTTTTCCCTTTAAAAACTGATTTAAATGAGAAGAATAGAAGATTAAATAAAAGGACAGAACTGCAGATCTACTTGTGGTTAATAAAGTATTTCTGATCAACTCAAAATTAATATTTGAAGACTGGAACTGACCTAGCTCTCTTACACCCCACCCACTGTGGTGTGGGTTTTTTTCTTTTTTTTTGTTTGTTTGGGTTTTTTTTTTTAATTTCTTTAACTGCAAACCCAGAAACTCCTCTGTTTGCCCAACTGTATAATTGACGTACAGAGTGGCAATAGCCCATTTCTTCTTCCATTCAATTTTTCTTCTTTATTTCTTGAATGAATGGTACAGAAAGGCCTGTTGTTTTGCAACTTTTTTTTTAATAAATGAAGGCTCAATTTACATTTCAAGCTTTAATGAAATCTCCAGAATTCATTTTGCTTTTGCTATTATTTTTGACAAATTTAATCTGGAAAATCCTAAGTTCAGTGAGGGACAATTAAGTCTAAAGCACCCCATGCCATCACAAGTTCTCCTGGTTAGCATAGGCATGATTTGGGATGGAGGAAATATCGTTCTGATGTTTACCATATACGTGTGTGTGTGTTTTTGTCAAATATATGTAAAAAACAGGAGCCCAGACTGAAGGGATAGTAGTCTCTTAGGCTATCGGTCAGGCACAGATCATTAGCATTGGATTCACAAAAGAAAAAAAATCCACACACATAAAACATGAGGAGAAAGCGGCTGGGAAGATTGAGAGGAACGGAAATTTTAGAGCCCCTAATGCTGAAGAGGTGCA
Organism: Pampusana beccarii; assembly: GCA_013399365.1. Lineage (NCBI taxonomy): Eukaryota > Metazoa > Chordata > Aves > Columbiformes > Columbidae > Pampusana > Pampusana beccarii. Next base: position 1,806,552 of record VWYH01008418.1, read on the forward strand.
GCTTTTTGGTAGGGAGAAGGATCAGAGGAGCTGCACCACTTCAAATGCTGCTCTCCTGTCTGGTGGATGCTGCCTGGCGTTTTCCTCGTGTTTCCCCTCCCTGTTGTGTCCTGTTGCACTGCTGTAGTCATTAGTCACTGACAATAGCCTGCAAGCTAGGAGGACCGGTGAGAGGCCAGGTCAAGGACATGAACAACAGATGACTCCACTGAGAGGACAGGATAAAGCAGCTGAAAAGACCCAAACACTTAATGTGGAAAGATGTTGCAACAGTAAGTGATGCAGCAGCTAAGTACTCCATAGTGAGTTTCATAAGACACAGCTTGTATCATTCTGCACAAAGTCCTTCAGGCCTTATTGAATGGCCTGACTGCTTTTTCTAGAGTGAGCTGTCCTTGTGAAGAAAATTCCTTAAGAGAAAGAGCTCAGATCACAGTGTGTTCGGTATACCAAAGGGCATGCAGAAGACTGTGGTACCCGGCACCTTTTTTGCCCCAGTTTTTAGTGGTAAGACCAATGTTGAGGAATCCCAGGACCCTGAAACCAGTAGGAGGTCTGGAGCGAGGAAGACTTCCCTTGATGGAAAGGGATCATGTTATGGAACTCTTAAATAAACTGGACTTGCATAAGTCCATGGGAGGTGATGGGACACAGCCACGGCTGCTGAGGAAGCTGGCTGACGTCATTGCAAAGCCACTCTTGACTGTCTTCAAATAATATGGCAATCAGGGGAGATTCCTGAGAACTGTAAGAAAAAAAAGGTCACTGCCTTGAACGAGGGGAGCTTGGACAAGACAACATTCAATGACTCCCTCCAACCTCAACAATTCCACTATTTTATTATATTGAGCCTTTTCTGAAATCTCTAGTGTTGGAGGGATGCATGAAGATGTTACTGGAATGATAAGGCTCTTACTGACAAGGACATACAAGCTCTATGTTTGAAAACCTGTCTACAGGGCTTCTTTAGAGATGACATATAGATGAGATGCTCTCTGGCTGTTCCTGTACTTTATAAAATCAGTGATTAAATTTCCACTGGGAACAGGATGTAGCTGGTGAGCTCAGGAAGGGCTACGATATCATAAATATAGTAGTTGTCTTCTCAGGAGTGCCTCAGGGAGGATATTTAAAGTATAAATCTGTTTCCTGCTCACCCACTGTGTTGTAGCTCTACCTGAAAGCTGCTGGACTCTGTTGGTCCTTGGGGGGCAGCTGCTGAAATTGCAGTGGAAAGCTCACAGATAATAGACACCATCATGGCAAAAAGAGAAGCTTGATCCAAATTCCTGCCTTTTATATNTCAGGTATTTGTTTGGATTATTTCTTTCTGGTGCCCTGTTGGTCTAGCTCAGTTAAATTGTAAGTTATTAAAGACACTAGTTCTCTTATGTGTGTATGTGGGTTCCTGCAAACTAGTTGTAGCCTCTAAATGATGTGGTAAGGGAAACATGAAATAACATGAAGACTTAGTAATATCTGCTAGTTCATGTACGGTTGATGACACTTCCATAACATGTGATTGAGTGAAATGCTATGGAATGGCATCAAATCAGTCTACTGTGTTGCAATTAGTTAGTCTGTTAGTAGAATGACACTTCTGTAAGCCAGCTGGGGCACACTGCCTCATCCTGGTTTATATTTCATAGAGTCATAGAATGCCCTGAGTTGAAAGGGACCACAAGGATCATCAAGTCCAACTCCTGTCCCTGCACAGGACAACCCCACAGTTCACACCACGTGTGAATTACCTCATATGCTAAATAGCTCAAGCTGTCTCTGGCCAAAAATGTACTGGGAGTGGAGCAAGGCTCCACTCCACAGGGAGTCCTCCAATTTTCACTGATTATGTCAGGATTTTGTAGAAGTTTACATTCTGCTGTTTACCTGTAAGGGAGATGGCTATAAAAGTGTCCATTGCTGAGTGCAGGTTTGGTTAGACTCATTTGTTCCAGTTCAGTTTGATTTTTTCCCCTCATTTTTGTGAGTTTAGTTGTGAAAAATGACAGAATCATTTCGATATTTCAGTGACATAAAATTGGTATTAGAAGTTTTGTTAACTGTTCTGTAGCATCTGTGAAGTATTAATAATTAATAACTATTTCCCAATTATATCACTAATAAATAGTTCTCAGGTCTTATTGCTGAGATGTCTGTGAACTACAGATAAAAGGAAAAGATTTTTTCTTGGAGATTATACTTTTAACAAATCACCCTTTAGATGCAGACAGCTTTAATACTCCATTATAATTTTAAATAATTGCTTTGTTTAGTCAAAATCTTGACAACTGCACATCCCCAACTCCTGCAGCAGTTTACTAGCCTTCTCAGGGTGCACAAACAGGTGTCTGGGTAAGCCAGGAATGAACAGTGTGAGAGCAGAGAGGCACTGAGTAGTTTCGTTTGCCTGCAAACTTCCAAGCCAGCCCACCAGCTAAATTTTCTGTTTGACATGGAGGGTTTGGGCTGTTATCATGAAATCTCACGCTGGCCACAGCAACGCTACCTGAGGAGTACTGGGAACCACTGGCGACTGATGGACTCTAGTTGTGGGTACAATTTGCTGCTTGTCTCCTTAATTGCTCCAAGATGAAAGAAACTTGTATCTGTTCTTGTGCTAGGATAAAATTGCTTCTCTCTCTTGTGGTGGTTCTGGTGCTTGATTTAGCTTGCAAAGGACCCAACAGACTATTTTCCTCCTGTAACTGGTCATGCCCCACATGCTTTCAAGGGGAGGAGTGTGATAACGTAGTGATGGTTTCTTTACCCATTGTTACTTTTAGTGATACAGGTGGTCTGTGTATGGAAATTAAGCTTGAGTTGATTACAGGTCATGTGGCCAAGCTCAAGACTATAGATAATAACAAATATATCCCAGGTGCCTGAGAAACAAATCTGGTTTGGGAGGAACACTGACACTGGTGGGCTGTTTTGCTGGACAGAATGTCTGTGACTGTGCTGCTAACCTAGTACGCTGTATTTAGGTAAGCATGGTATGGAAATGATGGAAATAAATACATGTGAAACTTAGCACTTCTTCAGAGCTGTAATATTGTCAGAAACAAGCTTTCAGAACACTAGGTTCTTCTCATTTAAGGACTCTGTCATTGTTGGCAGGGAAATGGGCAAGTCCTTTTTGTTACTTGGTAGTTAAATACAAAAGAAAATGTGGCTTACTGACTTAAGATCGGTCTGCGTGTATGGTGTATTTTTTTTCTTCTCTCTGAGACAGTGAAGCACACAAATTTTTTGGTAAGTAAAACCTTCTAAGCCTTAGACTTCACGTTCTAATACTGGAAATATGAATATATGGATTCGTTTACTATTATATATGTGTGGAATAGTGAATGTTAGGCAATGAATAGACCAGGAGCTTGTCTATTAACATTACATTTGCCTTCCCTCACCCCAACTGTTACTGGTTGTTTCCAAGAGAATGTAGCGAAGGGCTAATAACAGACAGATTTTATGGAGATTTTATTCTCCCCATTTTCTATTGGTGAGGCCATGAGCTGGAAGTGGTAGAGGAAGAGAAAGACTTGCATGTGAGCCGTCATGTCAGAGTACAGCCAGCTGTGTGGGGAGAAACCACGGTCCTGGAGTTCGGCAAACGAAGCGTATCCGCTTGACACTGAAGAGTGTTAGTTCAATAGGGGAACATAATGGTCAGACTTCATCTCTGACACAAGGTACAAGTTTGTTCACCCATATTCAAGAAAGATGAACTCAAACTGAAACAGGTACACAGAATTGCTGTGAGGTTAATGAAGACTCTGTTTCATGAGAAGAGATTGAAAAGAGATTGCTCATTTAATTTAGGAAAGTGAAGCTGAGTGGGATCTGAGTGCTGTCTACGAATACACTAAAGAACATGGAGGTAGATAAGGGAGGGAAAAGAGATGAACTACTTAACCTAAAGGACAGGAACAAGAACAAATGGGTATAAACTAGTCATGACTAAATTTTAGTTTGGAAATAAGGTGGTTCCTTGCTATTAAAGGAGCCAGACTTTGGAGTATCCTTTTAATTAGAAGTATCAAGGGCAAGAAATTGTAAGGGGATTATATGATATGGTGCTGCTGATAAGAGGGGAGTGGAATCGGAGAGTAAGAAGGTGTGTTTCAGGCTCGCTTCCTACATATGCTTTGTGTTCTTTTCTGGGAAGATAACAATAGCCTAGTTTCCATTTCAAAAGACAGAAGTGAAAATCATGGCATTATTCAAATAAAGCCATCTCACCATACTTTCATACACAGTAACTGCAAAAGGTACTTTGAGGAAGCCAATCATGTATATCACTATTAAGCTGTTGGCATCACAGTATAGCTAGATTCAATACACAGAAGAAAACTGGGTGTAGAGCAAGAAAGCATATTTATTTTGGATGAAACAGATTTTTCAGCAAAAATTGTAATGATGAAGCCAGTATGTTTTAATGTGGCTGAAACTTGAATAAGAGAACTTAGTAATAAGCATTTCCAAACTGTAAGGATTGAAGGGCGGGATGTGGGGAAAAAAAAAATAGATTACTTAATAATATCGCAGGGGATATATTTGAGGGAGTAATGATACCTTAGCATTCTGTTTTCTCCAGCCTTTCCTATTATTACTTTTATAGGACGTGTAGCAAAATATTAAGGGTTTGAAACATACCATAGAGAGAGCAAACTGGTTTTAGGGATGAGTGTAGTACTTATCTCATTGCCAGCCTGTGTCCTTTTACATCTAAATCAATGCTATGATATTCCAAAAGGATAACTCAGTTATACTGTAATTTATGAGAACTAACAAGAAAGATGCAAAAAAGAAAAAATGGCTGAATTTGTGATATCGCCAATTAAAACTAGTTGGCGCTTCTATTTTAAATATTGATTCTATTACTTTATCTGATATAAAGACTATGCCACTCAGTCTAGTAATTGATGCTGTATAAGTGTTTGGGGTGGGATGGGTTTGTAAAATAATAAACTCTTTTACTGTTCTTCAGGGCTCACTGTTAGGTTGGCCCAGGATGAGCTCAAGCTTTGACCTTGTGCGACCCAGGGAGGCTGCAGAGACCCTCAGTCTGTCATCAGGCCCTTCTGATGTTACCAAGGAGCCACGACAGGCAGCGTGAGCAGAGTCAGACAGCACAACTGGGGAATAATTCAGAAAACTCCTCCTGACCACCACCTAGTTACTGCTTTTCAAATGAGATGGCAGCTCCAAGCACACAGGTGTTCCCCTCTGTTCTTGGGATGTGGGTGCTAAAGGCGTTCATTACAAGCTGAAACCACTGCCTGCCACCTCCTTGAAATAAAGGTCAAAAGAAAGAAAACTTGTTTGTTGGGCTCAGCTGGAAGGGGATTTAAGTGCTGCCTCTAGGATGAGAATGGCTTTGAGTGAGCCTTAGCCAGCTCCTCTGTGTGTGTTAGTATAAACAAGTATTATAGACCATAAGTGCACATTTTGTCTACATTTTAGATATAGCAGAACCCAATACCCAAAATTAGTTTGAATCACAAGGTAAGAAAATGTGATACTTTGGGTGTGAGTTCTTTCAAATTGTAGATCATATCACTCAGACCTAGACAAGTGCTCGTAGACAACTGAAATAGGAACAGTTTCTACTGAAAGTATTCTATAAGGCACAAACCAATACAATCGTATGATAAATATTCAGCTTTTAATAGCACTAATGACCTTGATGGAAGGTAGTTCTAGGGATTAATGAGCACCTGAAGTTAATGGAATCAGCTCCACCCAACCAATCATTAATTCAGAGCTGGTGCCCTAGACTTTGATCATTAGTGCTTAAAAACAAAATCAATTTTATATGGTTTGTGGAACCTTTTGACCAGCAGCATCAACAACACAGATTCTTAATTTTGAAAATGACCTTCATGCTAGATTTTTCTCTTTTTCTTCCTTGCATTGCCCACTGTTCAGTAATGTATAAGAACAAAATGAAAATGCCAAATTTCAGCATGCTGTGTTTTTGAAATTCCTGGTTTATTAAGTCCTGAGGTGTATTGATAATAGAAGTGTAACAGCTTTTTACATGGAGCACTTCCAGATTCCAGTCTTATAGATGGCAGTTCTTAATGGTTTGAAAGTATTTTCTAAACACTCTGGATATTGTGTTTGAATTTAATGATGTTTGAGTTCAACATACTAATAAATACATTGTGTTTGTGCATGCCCCTGCACCTGTATTAGGTATGTGGTGGTTAAGGAACTGTATCCATGAACAATTGTGCTAATGGCTGTTTTTAGAAACAAATCTTGACTTTTGGGGGATTTTGGAAATACTAAGCTAAATTTCAGAAAGATTCCAGTAACTTCAGGTGCTTCACTGCAGGTCACAGGGGCCTAATTTTTCTGACATACAGCATATAGATGCCTCTTTTTGAGCTGAATACTAAAAATATAGTGTACATTGTAATGAATCATTACTGTTCATATTCTATAAAATACAGCCTGAGGCTGAGCAGACAAAAATGATGCCACAGTGTTGCTCTGGCATGAGGAGGGGGGAACATGCACAGGAAACAAACATCAATAACGTCCTGAACTGCGCAGACTGAATATTTTCCCATCCATGTTAGAATATGTCATGTATAAACTCAAATGCAGCAGTCCATTTCTGTGATGATGTGGATGCTAAACTTCCATGGAGAGGAAAAAAAGAGCTCTGTAATTAAACTCCCTGCCACATGCAGATCTGATTCTAGAAAAGGAAACTGGCTCAGCACAAGGTTTTAGTAAGAACAGACCTATTTTTCAAGTGGAGCATCTGAATAGGGAAGGCTGATATTTTGTGCCCCAGTGCCAGAAAGTATCTGATCTTACTTGCAGCAATACATGCAGTAGCATCAGGACTCTCACAGGGTGCCTAAATCTGAAAACTATTATTTAGACCTTATTGTAAGATGTCACACACATAAAGTGTGTTTATTTTTTATGTATATGCGTGTGTGTATATTCACACACTTGTAGTCAAAATACAGGAAAGGCATTATCAAGAATCAACATCTTGCAAAGATGACAGTACTAAAAGGCATTACATATAATGGCTATTTGTCAGTTCGTTTTACCGTAATCTGTTTTCCTTTACTGCAGAGTAAATTTTTGCTTAACTCTTTTAATAAAAGAGTAGGAGTGGAGTCCTAGCCCACTGAATACGGTGGCAAAATATCCTTTATTTTCTGTTGGATGAAAATTAAATGTGAACATTTTTTATCACGTGAATAAATAACCAACATCACAGTTTGAAAATGTGAAGAAAGGGGACTAGAGGAAATTAACTTACTGAAAAGTCATAATTACATCTGGCCATTTCAGTGTCAAGGCATACATTCTAAGAAATTAAAATGTTTCTTTCTGATGTTTTTGAAAATATTTTAGTTTTATGCAGCATTATTTCAGTTATATGTAAAAACACATGCTAAACTTAGATTTTTGGTTTGCCTAAGCTCTCTAATTCTCTCATCTCTCCTCTAAATTTTATCTTAATCCTCCTCTACATTTTATCTTAAACATTAGTCTTAACACAGCGCTGTTTCTGCTTGGTATAGTTGTAAACACCTAAAATTTCAACTGAAGTCTGTATCGTTTGGGTTTTTTTGTTGTTTGTTTCACCTTAGAACGGACTGAACAATTCCTCAAGTGTAGTGACACTACTGTCTGTACTGTGAGTAAAATTTTAAAGCTTTTGATTGTATAGTATAATGTTCTCACATAACCCCATGAAAATGCTCCCCCATTTAACTCAGCAGAGCTTTACTGAAATTATTTTTTTATAACACTGTTAGTTTTCATAGATGTTAGTCTATGGGATTTTCTTTACTGTTTAAAATACCACTGAACATCTTATTCTAGTAACTGCTTGGCTCTTCATAGTGAAATGATGGGGTAGCTTGGTGAGGCTATAAAGAAACTGTTAATGCAGAGAAGAACGTGCTCGTGGGCTGTGCAGCAGCCTCTACCCTGTGTTCTGCAGCCACATAAACAACTTGCTAACGAGCACCAGATAATGGCTGTGGATGCTAAATTATTTCTTTCCCTGAAATTGAGCTGAAATGTTTAAAATATGGTAGTTTAAAAAAAGAAGAGTCTTTCTAGGGGAAAACAAATAATTTTCTGTTTGATCTACACCTCCTTTTTTAATAACATTTTATGGTATCACACAGAGGAGAAAACAAAATAAATTCAGCAGATGTAGAAATCGATAGAGAAGCTGGTATTTCCTCCGGTGAATAAAATCAATTATGTCTTCAGAAGAGAGGTGCTTCTTCAAAACAAAAAAATAAAATAAGGGGGAGAGAGAGAGAGAAACCCCCCCGCGCCCAGCCCGGTGCTGACCGGCTGCATGTGCACTGGGGACAGGTGCCAGGGCTGTCGTTGTGACCCACTGGGCTGTCCCTATTATTGAATGAGTCGGTGTTCAGATGTTCAGCATGCACGGGACATTGTCTGCCGGGCTGTTGGAGGCGCTGGCAGCAGAAGGTGACATCTGGTGACTAATGGGCTCAGATGTGAAAGCCGTTCCCACCGTTCCGTGGGCTGCAGCTGCTCTGCCACTGCGCAAGATGCAGGGAATGGGGCGGGGGGGGGAGAATATCGCTAGAAAAAAAATCAATACCTTCTGATTTCAGAAGAAGTGTAACATGGCCCTGGTTGCAGACATTTTCCCAGGCTGGGACTTCTGATAAATGAAAAGATGACACAGTGAAGCAGGGCACTTCACTGTGTCTCCTCTTTAGCTTATCTAAACTGATTAACTTTTAATGAAATGGCTCCACCTTATGAAACAAAGACCCTTTCCAGTCCAGACGCTGTTTCTTGTAACAGAGGGGGCTCTGTCAGAGCCAAACTGCTCTGATTTCAGGGTAACCTCAGCTCTCGATCATCTCCCTGTAACACTTTAAAAACTGAACCGGAGCTCTTGCTGTTTCCTCATGGGCAGGTACGTGTAAATGACTCATCTGTCATTTAACTCCCTGAAACAAAGACTAAACCGGAAAGCAGTGTCCGTATACTTCATGTTTGATCCACTGATCAAATATGATTTATTTGTCAAATTCTTAGAAATGGCAGAGAGAAACGGCAGGAAGGGCTCAGTACTGCAGATGGTGGTAAAAACTCTTGTTATTAGCAGATGACAGCACAAACCACAGAGTGGAAAGCACAGATGAATTCATGGCTGGAAATCAGTGTTTACAGCAGAAAAAGGATTTTAACTGGGGCTTTCTGGTGCGTGTAGGGGAGGGAAAGGGGAGAGGAGGTGGGAAAGGAGCATTTCTTAGTTTTCATGCCCTTCCACTACGCATAATTTGGCGTGTTTGTTGTTAGGGAGTCGCTGAGGAGAGCTGATGGGAGAAAGAAAAAGCAAGGACCTGAGAAGAGGGATATATTTTGCTGTGCATGCACATATACGTGCACAGATAATCACATGATTTTCCATCATCCAAGGCTCTGGTGTGGCAGAGGGAGGGAGGGATAGTCACATGCATCAGCCTCATAAAATCTGCAAAAGCACTGCTCTTAATTCAGCCATCGGCTGCTCCCAGACCTCACGCAGAGAATTACAACGAAATTCTATTTGCAGGCTGACACCCCTAATGCTGCTATGTCCTTATGTTTACTTCGGTTAACTGTCAGCCCTTATAAAGTGCAATGTACCACAGCCACTGCTGTGGAAAAGAAAACCCTCAGAGTAGCTGCTTTGGGGAAGATATTTGAGACAGACAGAAATAGAAGAATCAGGAGGAGGAAAAAAAAAAGAAGAAAATCTACTTGTGTATCTGCACAATGTAAAACTCAAAACAGAGATCATTCAACCCTTGTTTTCAGTGCATTTCTTGGTTTTAGTCTTGGCTGATAAAATATTTAACAGCCATTTTAGCACTTGGCATAGCAATAACGAAAGAACATCCAAGCTCTCGGCCCCCACTGAGACAGAATTCCAGTGACATGAACTTTTCTTTTCCTTTCCCCCTTCCCATATGATGTGCCTTCTAGTTTAGCTCTGGTTTAATGTGATTTTTTTTTTTTCCTTAAAAAAAAGGGGGGGGGGTGTCCATTAGAACATGCCTTGTTACTGAAATATATACATGGTTTTCAGGAAATTACAAATTGAAGGATGGCACCAGCACTGCTACATGTATTGGTCAGGTTATTGTATTTGCTTGCTTTTAAAAACACAAATAAGAGAAAGGTTACTTAATTTTTGTTCCGGATTAGGATGGTATTACACTTTTCCATGTGGCCATACACCAAGATTCACTTTCTCACTTTCTGCTCCCAGGAGTGTGCTTTTTAAATAATAATAATAAAAAGGTTGGTGAAACAAATCAACAGGGGAACTCTGGCAAACAGAATTAACTATCATGTAGAAAATTCCCACTGTTATTCATTGGTCTCAAGTCAGGAACTGAATAAGGAATAACTACAGCCCAGCCTGTGCATTACTATTACTGATTGTAAGTTCACTAAAAATTGTTGTTCCAGGTAGGAAATTGGGAAAATAATAATTAAAAAATTACATCAGATTTCCTTGTTGTATTTCATACAGCAATACAGTATATTAATTTCTAGACCATGATGTAATGATATAATGATGGGAACTGGGTAGTGGGTGTGTGTTTTAGATTTTTGGTGTGTGTGTTTTTGTTGTTTTGTTTTGGTTTGGTTTTTAATTTTGTAATTGTTAAATACTGACATCTGCCATTCTGATTGACCAGTGTCTTTTCAACATATTTGGAGGGCTGGCCCTCACACACTTTTTGTAAGAGGGAACAGTACCAGTTCATGAGATTTTTATTAGAGCTGTCATGGATTTTCATAGGTTTTCCAGCTGCCAGAATCAGGTAATTGTACCATCTATTAAGCTGCTGTTGCTAAATAAGTAAATAAGCTGAACCCTTTCTGATGGGGAAACTTGTGATTTGATAAGGCTCAGAAACAGCTGATCAAATACCAAGGCCCCAAGCTTATAATGTAAAAATGATACATCCTCATGAATTTTGCACATCCAGGTTCCCATACTGAACAAATACCTGCTTTCAGGAGAGGTAGAATCAAGTGTTATGCTTTTATTTAAGATTACCTCATTTTCTTCCTAGATACTGTTATACATTGTGTCCACAGACTTCACCTTTTCAGAGTGAGTTTTCTCACCCCAGGTTATCGGTATTGAGATGCTTACCACTTTTTCCCCTCTTCTTAATTCTAAATTTTAGCTTTTACTCAGAACAACATCAGAACAATCCTTAACTCTGATTCAGTGAGAATCTTTAGCACTTGCATGCTTTGGAGTAGGGGCTGGAAATACAGGGAACAGGTTGTTGAAGAACACTAGTTGAAAGAAAAACTCAACAAATAGGCAGAGGGGAATCTAAAAGCATTGAGGAAGAGTGGTATGAGATATAGGGTGGACATAATGAAGTGGTAGCTGTTAGAGAAATCCTTTAGGAAAAGAAGCACAGATGTGGACCGGTGGGGTAGTACAAGCAAGGCTTTTTATGGTAAGATATTGCTTAGGTAACGACTTTAAGTGTCTTAGAGGGAGTTTCATGGCAAATCTTGCATTTTGAAGATTTTTAAATTAGCTATAAAGTACCCTTTATTCCTGACTTTCAAAAGGCATTTTATTGTTGTTATTGGCTGGGATAACACTTTTTGATGTTTTCTTTAATAAATTCCTAACACCTGAATGATGATGAAACTTAGTCAAGCTAATAAACTAAGCCCTAAAGCTCTTTTTTATGTGTATCAATTACTTGGATTTTAATGGTAAATGAAGTAGTGTTACAAATGAGTTCCTTGCAGTACCACTGGTATAAGAGGGGAACTTAAAAAGTTGCTCAGCTTCCCAAGGTCTCTGGTTTTCCATCTGTAATGTGGTGACAAGTTTTGTCAACTTTCACACTCTGAATGAAATCTCAAGGAGCTTATTTTAAGAGAAAGCTTAAAATTATCTACTTTCCAAGCTAATCAACAGGTTCTCTAGAAAAGTTATTTTCTCTAGGAAGTTTGGGAAGGCACAACAGATCTGTACATGTATTGCTATTCAACTTGCAGGAACTCTCTAGTCCCTGGAGAGCAGCCTTTCTAAAGTTTTCTGAAAGGCTTGTTGCAATATGCTATAATCTTCTTCAGAACTTCATACTCTAAGTGTGCATGCATGAGTGTGTTTCATAGGGGTTTGACTGGCCAGTCTTTTTGCAGTCATTTGCAAAGTTGTTATTCCTGGGAAATGGATCTGTTAGCCTCATGCTGTGCCTTCAGGTACTTGGGTTTTCAGTTACTTTCCCAAGCAATCAAGAGCTAAGGCAGAGCAGTTGTGGCCATGGAAGTCAACAGAGAAACTGTTCAGGACACAGCCTGACCTCTTCTGTATCCATCAATAACAGCTGGAGAGAGATGGAAGAGAACGTATTCCTTCTCATGTGAAATGCCTGCCCTTCCCATGCAAGCCTGAGAAACCTGTTAGAGGGCACTAAGCTACTCTGAGTTGAGATTTTGTTTTTACATTTTTCATTGGACCAGTAGGATGATAAAATGGGCTGAAAGGACTAGGAATCGACAGGCATTTTTACTGTTCCCAGCAGAAACCTGGGGCTGTGGTGTGTGCTCAGCATTTTCAGTCATATGCTGCAGTATTATTTCCATGTCTAAATTGCTAATAACCTACACTACTAAACATGAAGGAAGGGTAAAAATCCAATTTGACTCTCATTACATTTCTAGTAGCAGAGACTTTGCTGAAGGTATCGCTGTTATCAGCACTAATAGGTGCTTTTGCTAGTAGGGTGGGATTGGCAAGGACAGAGCAGAGGCAGAGCTACTTCCCTTCAGCAAGCAACTTGATTTGAGGCCCACCTCAAATTAGTGTCAGTGAAACTTTGTACCATTTTGAGGATTTGTTGTGGGAGTAAAAGCTTATATTTACTATGGCTGAACATATGCTTATTCATTAAGGCGGCTTTCAGACGTTACTGTCACTTCCTGGCTTGTGGTTGCTCAGATTATGTAGTCAGGAGATGCTTTGAACTTTCCCACTGAATTATTGTCTTCCCTAAGAAAAGTAATTGCTAAACTAAAGACAACGTTGAATTGGTACGAAGGTAAATTTCTTTTAGCTGACTTGATTTTCTTGCTTTCTGAAGACTGTTACCCTCCTCTGTAGAACCTCTCCACTACCTCTGCTACAATTATAGATGTATGTACATGATACCTTCATGGTTTATTGGACATAACTTGTAATATGTATTTGCTCTGAGAGGCACCCTTCAGTTTCCTGACTGAAGTCTTGTTTTTAATTCTTGTGTGAAGACAGCTATAAGCTATTACAATGAATGATTTAACTTATTGTCAGAAATGTTTAGATTGTTCTGCAGTTATGAATGCTGCAGTTACAAAGGCTGCACTGTGTTTTTCTAGACAAATGAATACAGTTAATAACATTACAATGATAAGGCATTTACTATTTACTAAAAACCATTTAGTTCTGGTGTCTCTGGGGATTTATTCGTAATATCTGTATTTTCACAGCTGCAAAATACAGGTGGCACGGGCTGTTGCTGAATGAGTATGGCATGTTTTTCGAAGGCAGAAAAATTAAGTCAATAGTCACACAACTAATTGACAATCGTTAGTGAGTTGATCTTTTGCACCAATTGTTGGTTTAAGGCTTGAAAAATCTATCATTATCCCTGACAGCAAAAATTAGCCTGGTGATATTCTAGCTCTCAGTTGACTAATTAACTTCTCTAATGCTTGTGGACTTCCACCAGGTACACCTAGGAAATATAGCTGTGGTAACAATCCTCAGATACTGATTCCCTGGAATGTAGTCCCTCTTGGGATCTACAGTGTCAGGAGACAGGTGAGCAGTCTATTAGCATTGAAGGTGTTAAGTGAAGAAAACATACTCTTGGTTGCCTTAGAGAAGGTGGTCATGCCTAAGCTAAAATGTCTTATCAGATTTTCAAAACCTGCCAGGAGTTAGCAAGCACTATGTTAAAAATTATGTACAACATTGTAGATGCTTGTGATTTGAATTTTTCCTGCAGGAACTAACAAGTTCATGGTACTGGTGGAGCAAAATCCTTTTTAAAAAAAATGCTGCAAACCTGCAGTGCTTAAGGTTTCTCCAATAGCTGAAAGTGGATTTGTAATCTTGTACTATTTGACTGATTTGGAAAAATACATGTTGAATTCCATAATAGCAAAGTTATTAAAGAAAAAAATACTGTAATTAATAGAGATGAACTGAGGCAATAGAGGTAGAAATACTAAAAATGAATTTTCAAGACAGTGTGACTATTCCTCTGTTTCTTTAAATCAGTGTGAGCAACTGACTGGTATTTCATAGCAAGAATGTAACAGTCTTTCAGGCAAAACCTGACATTTATTGTCTTAACTGAGGATGATCCGGGACAATAGCATGTTAATAATGGTAAATAGCGAAATGTTAGATGAAAGGCACTGGATGATGCACAATATGAAGATATGAGGTGCATCTATTTTATTTCTTAAGATTTTTTTGCTTCATCTTGTAGTTCACTAAGATGAGACTGAAACAATATGTTCTTGAATACTATCAAGTTATATGGTTTATCCCCTGCACTCTGTCTTTCATATCATTTGGGTACTCATATACCTCTTTATTCTAATCTATTATTATCAGGCTTTTTCTGACAACCTGATGAGTTACTGTCGTTAGTTTTATCTTTAATTTGACCGCATTTGGGTGTTCTGTAGGGATGTGAAATTAATAATGTGCAAGTTCTTGAACACTTTTTGACATGCGCTTTCACATAACTTATCATGTTCTTACACTGTATTTTTAAGTATATTTTTTTAGTGGAAATGTTGGTATCTAGTAGTGTTCAAACATGTTGGTACCAGCTTTTAATTTTGGTTGACTGCAAATACTCATTTAACAGAGCAACTTAATAAATGCCTGCTTATGTTTATGTATTAAAAGAGACTGCTACCAGATTTAAGGGATATTTCTCTTTCTTGTGATTTCCCCCACTGCATTGCCCCACCCCCTCCTCCCAAAAAGGGAAAACAAAGAAACAGCATCAAAATATACAACATAAAAACCAGAGAGTGATGATTCAAGCTTCAGGAGTTACCTTTAAATGCTCACAAGTTGCTGGAGTTACCAGAGTCACTATGATTGCTCAGTGTATAATTCAAATGTACCCCACATTCCTGATGGGCGAAGTGTGTGTCCTTCTGCCCCAGAGCTGGAGGCAGCTTGTAGTGAACAAAGAGGATTTCCCTTAAATTACTTGAGTGATTGTCATGGAGGCACCCCAAAAATAAGTTTAGGCGGACAACAAGGTCCAAAACAAACTTTATACCAGCTGGAAAAGTACTGCCAATAAACCGATTGGAAACGGGGTTTATACAATTAGTTAGCACTCCAATAACGTAAGACACAGGTTTGGATATTAGGTTAGGAGATTATTTGGGGTGCAGTGAAATAATAAGGAAGATCCACAGCATGCATATATGCACTCACAAGAGAACAAACCAGAGCCCTCTCTGCCC
>VWYH01008418.1:1822140-1946925 GCA_013399365.1 Pampusana beccarii
TTTTGGCGGGAACCCCATTTGTAGTCAGCTCAGATCTGGCTGTGGGCATTCCAGAAGCTTCTCTGTGCACCCCCCCACGACTGTGGGCATTCGAGAAGCTTCTCGGCTTCTCTGGGCTGTGGGCAGGCTCGGCCCCTCCTCTGCTGACGACCCTGCCCACCTGTTCTGGGTTATCCACAAAGAGCCATTAACTGCCCTTTGAAGGCCCCAGTTCTGAGAGGGGGATGGGCAGCTGCCACAGCGGATCTCAGTGCTTGGAAGGGGAAGGTGCAACTGCCACAGCGATGGACAACTGAGACTACTTGTTTGTACTTTAACCTACAAAGCAAGTAAGTGAAAAGACTACTCAGGCACAGTTTAGCAAGATTAAAGAAAAGGTGAGAAACGGGAGGGGTCTGTACCCAATGGCACAGCCACCCCAGTGCAGGGCAGGCCCTGCCCCGCTCAGCTGCAAGGTTGCAACGAGCGGCAATGGAGGAGCGGGACCAGGCTGGTACCCCTGTTGAATACCAAAATATTCAATCTCGTATCATCTTAAGTGTACACACAAGTTGTTCAGGAATAAGAATTGGCACTTACAGTTAGGTGTGTGGTTTAAGTGCTTTCCTGAATTGGTGTTTAAAGAGTTGAAGGAATCTGGTCTTCATGCGTTCTGAATTGATCCTGCCTGCTCATGAGTACATAGTCAGTCTGTTACTAATGGGTAATTGTAGTCCTTTATCTTGGGATGGCATAAAAGTGTTTTTTGTCCACTCAATTATTTCAGCTTAGTGATTTCTCCATGTGTTCCCTGTGTTTGCAGAAATCCTTACTGAATTAGCGTGTTTTGCTTGCACCTGGTTCTCTCAATTCACCTTGCTGCCCTCAGTGTGTTTATTCCTTACCATGTATAAGAGAAGCTGATTTATTTAATTTGGATGCTCTTTTTGTAAGCTGTGGGTAAGAACAAAGTCTTGTGTTGAATCCCACCTGAGTGATTTAGGTAAAACCAGGATCAGGCCCTCAGCAGTTACATGTACATTTGATTTCCTACATGCTAAGCATCAGTAAGTCACACTCCACCACTGGTCACATTTCAAAGACTTTTTAGACAAACAAACAAAATGTGTAACGTGAGAACTAGTCCCTTGGATACTTGCAGATGCTGCACTAGGTCTTGCTTCAGTACTGGGAGTTTCTGCATTCCAACCTTGAATATATCACTGATGCACTGCACAGTGTGTTTTATAAGCAGACCTGAAATGTTTCTGGAAAAATCTTACAATCTATTTCCTCATTTGTAAAAAAAAATTTAAAAGGCTTGCTTCACAGGAAAGCCAGTTAATGTGTTGCAAAATTCTGAACATTTAAAATTATCTGTACTTCACATACTGTTATTTAACTGAAATATATGAAGAAGCACAATGTGCCTTTTGATAGTTACTCATGCAGTACCAATCAGTTCCTCTATAGTCCCCCCTGCCCCAATTAATTAATATCTTTCTCTGTGTGCTGCTTTAAAATTACCTAATTACCTGTAAACAAAAGGAAACATGTTTCTGTGTTTTTTAATGGCAGAGTTTAATTTTTACTAATCTTACTGAATAATAATATTAATAAGACTTAACAGTTCTCATACAAAGAGAGAGTGTGTGCTATAGAAAACATGAATGCATTTAACCAGTGTAAAACAGCTTGAGCCATTTTCGTTTCCACTGTGTATTATGTATTTTTTTAAAGAAGAAAATTGGACACGGAAGAATTAGTTTTAACTTCATTGCTTATGAATTATTAATTCCTCGTGACTGGAGTTATTTACAATACTGCATAATAGTTAGGCAAAGAGCAATTAGAAAGGTGTAGCTTTCTCAAATTTTAGGAAGCCAATATAATGGACTGTTGACTTTTTTTTTTTTTAAGGCTTGATTTGATAGTCATGTTTCCATCAGTTTTCCCATGTGCATGTGTACCCTCTTTCATCTGTTCTTTCAAAGGCAGAATTGTAACTTTGTTATTCTCTGCTTTTGTATCTACCTCTTGACCTCCCAGTCACACTTTAACAGTTTTTTGTTTTAACTATACATTGAATATTTCCTTTTGACCTACCTATATCTCAAATTCAACATCTCAAAATCAATTGCTTTCTTGCAGCTCCGCTTCCCTTTCCGTTCCTCAGAGTGAGTTCTGTGGGGCTGTAACCATCTTCTGCTCATTCTTTCAGCCCTCCATTGACTGTGTGTTGGTTTTTCTGTAAGATTCAGTTCTGGTTTTTACTTTTTAGATTCTCAAATATCTGACTCCTAACTTGTTCTTTGCTGTATTTTTTTTCTTATCCTATTCTGAACTGTCCCCATGAGACTATTCCTACTATTCCTTTATCCACCTCCTTGCTATTCTTGGCCCTTGGTCATGTCTGTCTGGGGAGGTTTACCCTTCTCAGATTGCTTCTGTGGCTTGGTCAGTTTTTAGGGGAAGTAGACGTGTATAGATCTTTGGTCTGAAATTCTTTTAGTCATAACTCTCTGTTCATACTGCTAGAAGAAATTGCAGATTTCTTTTAAGAAATATACCTGTTTAATGTACACCTCTGGTGACAGAGCTGTGTTTGTCCTAACTTGTGCCTTAAAATTACAGCTTCTTACATCAGTCTGCCTTTCACATCTTTCCTGATACAAACTGTCAGTTACTTCCAGCTTTTCTTTTCTCTACTTTTGCAAACATGTGTGCTCACCAAGGAATTCTGGATCAGTTTCCAGAGCCAATGAAAAATAATCATGTCACCAAGTGTCAATACCATAGGAAGGTACAGAAAGGCCAAGTCTTATCTGCTGGACTTTATGCCATAGTCTTCAAGTCAAGTCATAAAAGTGCCAAGACATTAGTGATGCTGTATTACAGTATTTTATGTGATATGAAAGTATCTGGGGATCTCTAACAAAAAGATCTCAAAAGCTATTCAAGCTTTGTACTAAATTGCAAAAGAAAGAATGCAGGCTTGCATATTCCTCCTTCCTCAATGCCAGATGGATTAGTGTTATGATAATGAATGTCCAAGGAATTAAACATGATTTGTCACTTGTTCCAAAATGTTGCCCAGAATAGTAATCCATCACTGCTTTTTCACAAAAGAAGCTTGATCTGTGAATGAGATCTCAG
This sequence comes from Pampusana beccarii, assembly GCA_013399365.1. Classification (NCBI taxonomy): domain Eukaryota; kingdom Metazoa; phylum Chordata; class Aves; order Columbiformes; family Columbidae; genus Pampusana; species Pampusana beccarii. The sequence goes on from VWYH01008418.1 coordinate 1,825,276, forward strand.
AGATATTGCTGTCTTCATAAAAATGTCTGTTGCCACTGTTAACATAAAGCAGGCTAAGCCCTTGCACTTTAGCAAGAGTAGAGACAGGACCTAAGACTACTAATGAGATTACATGTGTTTACAGTGATGGGCTAACTTTCCTCCTGGTTACCCTCATGCATAACTATTCTGCTCTTCCCTGCAGTGTGCAACAAGCAGACAGAATGGTCAGCAAGTCAAAATATGAAATGTTGGAAAGGTCACGATACTATAGGGTGCCACTGTGTTTCTCATCTATTTACAATTAGGGTATCTTGTTCTTGTAGCAAGAATCATGAGGATGGTCATGAACACAACTTATATCTGTTCCTCTCACCCAGAAGCTGAAAAGAAAGGACAGGTGAATCTCTACTAATGAGTGACCAGGCAAGGCAGATTTTATTTACATGAGCACAGGTTTCTCATTCATGTAGTTGTACTTATATTGGTAATTATTAATTAAAAAAAAAGGGGGGATTGCTAGAGGGACTCCTAAATGAGGGAAGTTACTTGAAGACTGTTTTGAGTCTCAAACATTTTAATGTTGAAAAAAGTTTGAATTTGCATAACTCAAAAAAAAAAAAAAGCTCATTATTTCTATGATTAGAATAATGGGCTTAGGTTCTGGACACCGAGGTCCTGGCCACAGAACTAATGTAGAATTCAGTGAAGATTGTTGCAAGACCACTAATGTTGGTGGAAGATTTGGGCAAGGTATCTGTACAACTTCAGGGTTTTTCTAGATATTCCAAAGCAGTTGCTGAAGTATTTCTGAATGTCTGTGGGATGGCAGGGTTGGACCATGTGTCCCTGCTGGCCTGGGACAGTAGTAGGTAGAATTTTAAAAGTAGAATTTAATAAGTACCTCTTCAAGGAGAATTACCTCAGCCAGTTGCACTTCAAGGAGTATTAGATGCAAGGGTAGAACAAACAAAAGAGATAGTGATAATCACATCAGGACTTGAACATCTATGGGATTCAGGTGTAGTGAGAGGTTAGATTAACTCATATGAAGCATTTTTGCCATAACCATAGCAGGGCCCTCTGGCCATCTGAGGTGGCTGGAGCAGCTGTCAAACCTGTAGGTAGGTCTCTGCCGGGCAGCTGCAGCTATGAACAGGGCTGTTGGAGCTGAGCTTTCGAGGTGTTATATCTGTAAAGCCTGCAACATTTTGTTTTTCTGCCTCCTTGCTATTTGTGGAGAAGTACCTCTGAAAGGTGGATAAGTTTGTGTATTCAGCCTTTATGACAGCTGCAAGATAATGAAGCTCTGCAAGGTCACTCAGTGACGCTGGCAGCTCTACTGGAACCATTTGTGAAATGGAGCAACGTTTCTTTCTATCATCCACTAACACTCAGCACCAATGGCAGAAGGTGTATTTGTTATGAATGGAGAATGAAATGTAACTAAATACTTCTCATGGCTTTTGTATAGGTCTTTGTTCTCTGTTTTGTTCCAATATCTTGACGTTTAAACCATAGTTTCAGTATGTTTAGGTTTGGGTGGCTTGTATCAGAGCTCCCTTACTAAAACTCTTGATATCCAGTATATCTATCAATCTGTGCAATGTTATCGTGACTCCCAGGCAATGACCCAATACTCACACCTGCCGTGCTAGTAAGCATCCTTCAGTCAAGTGAACAAAAGTATAGAAATAATGCCATGAAACTTAGTTTATATTTTAAGGCCCTGTGTTATCTTTGGTGTTGTTACCTGGATTACAGTAGTGCCTACTAACCCTCAGCAGAATTAATAATCACTGTGTAATGCACCTAAGAAGCAATGAAGGAAAGCAGAAATGGAATTAGACAACCATCATGATTTTCACATGGTTACATAGCAAGTGTGGCAGAACCAGAAATGTTAGTGCATGTCCCATGATTTCCTGATGCTAACTTTCACTAAAAGTATCTGACTACCTTGAATTATACTATTGGAGATTTTGTTCATAGTATGTCTTTAATAATTTTTGATGATACAGTGTCTTTTCCTTCTTTCTTGTCACTTATGGTAAAAGTAGCAATAAAACACATACAAGCATGAATTAAACTGTAACATGTGAATGACAAGATTCATATACCTTCAGCATTTTTCATAAATAGATATAAGACAATAAACATAAGTCAAAATAAATATTAGAAAGTTAATACTTCTAGTAAAGAAAATGCTAGTATTCAGAGGGCAAACTTTTTATGTATCATTCATTGCTGCCTGGTTTTTAAACATACCACCTCAGGTAATTACCTCATGCATCAGGGAATGTGGTGTACCTGGCTGGGGGGCTGATCCTCTGCTTAGAGACTGTAACGATGGAATGTTAGAACTTTGCTATCAATAACTAGGTAAATAAGGGTGGTGGGAGAAACGTGTGTATTGTTTTGTGATTCATGACAGCAGCTTTACATGGTGATAATATGAAAAGATTCCGAGAGTGACTTTTCATTAGAGTTGCATAAGTATTGGAGTTAAGTCAATGGCAGAAATAGAGGGGAGTTCATAGGAAGTTACATAGATCAACTTTTGTTGTTCTCAGGCATGCAGTATATATTTTTTGGCTGTGCAGTTCATGGGAGGAAAAAAGATGGATGATATACAAGAAAACTCTCTGCTGAGTTAGGTTCTGCACTTTCTCTGAAAGCTGTAGTATACCGGAAGTCATTCTTTGTCTTTATCTCCCACCGTTCACAAGCTGAATCCATGAATATATATAAAGTCCTTTGCACTGACATCAAAAATCTTGTAGCCAGATCAGGATGTATTTCCTATAGAACACCTAAAGATCAGTGGGGGAATCTTTCCACTGACTTCAGTGGGCTTGGAATCTCACCGTAACTCACTCCTTAAAGCATCACAAATAGGAGATCTGAAAGCAGGAGTGTATCTGCATATCTCTGTTAACCCCCTGAAATACTGGAGGTGGTTGAATTTTTATACATTTCATGAGACCTTACTTCCCCTTTACCTTTTATCTAATCCCTCCCCCTCCTGTTTGATTTCAGCCCCCACTCTTTTTCTCTATGCTTTATATATTCTCTCTCTTTTTCTCTCTGAGGAAAGGAGGAAAAGTATCTGGTTAGCTTTACAAACTGCTTCAAAAACAGATATGGAGTATGTAGAGCTAAGTAACTTGGATATTTTGTATGCAGGAAGGATGTCATCCTTTGCTGAATATTCCTGAATTAGGGACCTTTTAAAAATACTTTTTTCAATATAAACCCTCTAAAAATTAAAGCAGCGAACCAAGATGATATTTCAGAACAACTTGTGCTGATAAAATTAACACTAAACCTGTCCAAGATCTCTGCATTTTCAGGTGTAGTAAGCAGGAATGGACTCCTCTACACAATTTGACCCTAAATATATGTAATCTCTAAGTGGCAAGATATATATTCTTAAGGTTAAATCAGATAAACTGTTTTTCTGCCATAATTAAAGTAGTGAGAAGCCCTTAGAGTTGTACAGAGTCAGTTATTTACCTAGTTGGTTGACTGACTGACTCTTTGCTGTTGCATTAAGTGAAGGGGAAATACCAGCATGATCTTTTTGGTCTTAGGTCACAGATGAAACAATTTCCGTAAAGCTTTTTTGAGTAATAATACTTGTTTCTCACTATTGTAGGTATGAAAATATTAGTGCTACGGTATCCTGACATGAAAGGGTTGTTTTATTAGGTTACATTGTTGCTGTAAATGTTTCCTAATCATCTCTGTTATGGTAGAAATCCGAAAAAGTGTAAATTGAGTGCTTTGCATAATTTATAAAAGCTGAATGTTTCCTAATTAGTTCTGTTAGGTTAATGATATTGCAGCCTCATTTTTGCATGGCCCTGAGCAATGACCTTTACCCTCCCCATTTTTAACACTTTCTTTTAGTTCAAAAACATGTGGTGACCTTCCTCATCCCAAATGATCTTTGGGAGACATAATGCTTTGGAAAATGGTATAAATCCCTTCTCCCCTCTCCCTTTGAAAGTAAAGAAATGGCCTTTTTTATGCAGGCAGAGTAAAAGCCTGATTTATACAGATCCTCTGAAGAATGCTGGTGAAGTGCATTCCTTCAGTGTTTTCATAGAAACTGATGTGAGCTGCATTAGCAGAAGATGTGAAAATGGTGAGGGGGGGAGAGAAAAACCTCTCAAAAGGATTCTAAAATAACATTTTGCATCCTCGAGTAATTCCCAGCTCTCCCTGGCAACCATTCATTTCTTCCGAACAGCAGAAATTTGCAATATGAAAGTGGATTGGCTTGCTTTTCCCGTGGGGCTCTGTATCTCTTCATCCACCGCCTAGGGTAAAAAGCAATGCATACGTTTACAATATAAATGTGATTTAATCGACCTCCCTGTCAGCGAGAAATGGCAAGCATATCAAACAAGCCCAAGATGTTAGGAAGAAAAAATCATAAATTATTCTAGTGATGAGTTTCTGAGCAGCATTTTGGACTACTAGATGATTCTATGTAAAGCTGTTCCTTGAAACAATAATTAAGATAATTCTGTGTGACAAGGAGAAAAATGTTCAGCTTTGTATGAAATGCGCTTTATGTTTAGAAACCTGAATGTTCGCTATATCGATCAGAATTTCCCTTAGCTGCTGCAATGCAAAGGTAAAACTAATTGAATGATTCATCATCTGTATTTATAAGCCCTTATTTATTTTATCCTGTTCAAAATCAGTTGGCTTCTAAATCAGGTAGATGATAGGTCCCTTTATGGGTGGGTCTATGTGGATGTATGCTGTAAGATCTTCAATAACAGGATCTTTTTGAGCTGTGAATATGCAGCTGTGTGGAAAAAAATAGATTAAAACCCCCCACACTTGTTGTTGTTGTTATTATTATTATTATTTTGATTTCTGTTGTTTCAAATATACTTGAGTTGTTCTGAGAAGATAAGCAAAAGGATTCTTTAGTGAGAAAGTGCTCACAGAATTATGCCACTTAGTTTATCTAAAAGAGCCCCTTCCAGAATTGTTCTCCTATTCATGGGCACAGACATGTTTTCTTTATATGTGTATGTAGGTGTAAAAATGTCTTACTGGAGATGGGACTGGGCCTCCATCCCCAGCAGTGAACTACTTCTGTTTTTTTGGATCCTGATACAGCATGGACCGAGCCAAAGGGACCTCACTCCATACTGGGATATTTGGCCCTTCCAGATCTCTTTCTGCAAAATAAGTGGTTGTGTCAATGTAGGACTACTGAAGGGTTCAAACTGTATTAAATTTGTATATACCAGAAAGATATTATGACTGGATTTTCAGGGCACTTCCCTTTCCTGACTTTCAATGGTTATTATTATTTTAAATTCTATGCCATTCATGTCTCTCTTCACTTTTAACAGAACACAGCAGTAGTTGGTGGAAAGCTTAATTTTAACTCGTATTCTTAAGAACAGAGATTTGACACTTTATCTTCCTTTACTCTGCCTCATACTTTTAGTAGTGAAAAGTGCTTCCTATTGACCTCTGTCTTTCATTGCAATGCTTGATCAGTGCATTGTTTGTTTTGATTTTTTTCTCTTTTTTCCCTTGTTAGGAAGTTAAAACTTTATTTACAGTTTTATCCTCATCATCACTTGCTTCCCATCTATTTGTTACAAGTAAGGTTTTGGTTAAAAACAATTATGATCTAATGGATTTTTTAAGTCATTTCCTACATTTTAATGTTTTGACCTGGTGTAGTATGTTTCTTTCAAACTCCTTTGACAGAATGTGTCATTTTTGAACTTTACACTTAGATTCTTGGCTCCAGCACGCTTTGAATTACTGCCTTTCTCTCCCTCTTGTGAATAAATTATAGTTCCTACCTCTTAGAGGACTGTCATACTGTCTCCTTCACTGACCTCATGTTCTTAATTTGTTTGAAAATTTCTTGTTATTTAGCTTAACCTCTTATGTAGCTTTGCTTTCTTCCTCTGCAGTGAATTTTCTTTTTGTGCTCGTGGAATTTCAGTATATAATCTTCCCAGTCTTCTTTTGTACCTGATGTTTTGCCTCTTAAAGGTCTTTACAGCAAGGTTGATATCTCTAGTATCCTGGCAAGACTCCAGTTTAAGTAATTACATTCTGTCTTTCGAAATTCTTCTTACCCTTTCGATTGAATGTGAGGGTTCCTCTCTTCCTGCCCTTTGCTATTGTGTGCACTGCTAAGCAGTCCATGTGCTCCAGCCTCCAGTTTTCCTGCTATATTGTCCTGCCTGTGCTTTGGGACAAAAAGGAAATTCAAGATACTGTTTATCATTATTTTAGCATGTAAGCTATCTCTCCTTTATGCTTTAAGTTTACTGAGTTACGGATTGTTTTATTTGGTGTTTCTTACTGTCATTCCAATAGGTCAAATGCCCTATTTGTCCTACACGACACTTTTGTAGTACTTTGGGACTTTTCTTCAGTGCATGTTTCTCTTACTTCTTTCTTCATGGGTATTGATCTGTTCCTCTCCCCCACACTTAATTTTTTAATTCTTTATTTATTTTTAATTCTCCACCTATCTGTGCTTTAAAATATTCTGGTTTAAGTGAAGTTGTCACTGTTCATATAGGACTCTATCTGCTCATAAAAGAATGCTGTGCATACATGTCCTGTTCAGTTCATGACTACATGTGTGTAATACCATGATACCCTACTGTGTGTGCCTCAACAGGCAGACCGAAGTCGCTGTGCTCTACCTTGACTCCAGCAGGCGTTAGGTCAGGTCCATCTGTGATTTTGGTTTGTGTGCACAACCCAAAGTAATATCACTGCAGATGGATAAGGGGATTGAAGTGTTTTGCATCTCCGAAATACCCATGTTGCACAATAAAGAGAAGGGGATTTATGTCACTTATGGTCTTGTTCTTTCCAAAACTGTTCTGAGTTACATATTTTGGTGCAGGAATGGATGCTGTAACAAGCAGTATCTCTTGGTAACAACCAACAGTTGGTACTAACTATCTGCTCCCGAAACACTGTGGAGGCTGGGGTAGAAGTCATGGTAAATGAATTAGTGTGGAAGTGCCTCTTCCCCTGAGCTTTCAACCTTTTTCTAAAAGGAAGGTTTTCTTCCAAAACATATTTGGTCACAATAAATAGATGATGATGGCTCCTGGTGTAAAATAATTGTGTTGAAATAACATGCAGAATGAATTGGATGCTGATGTTGTGCACTGCGATGAACATATGGAGAAATCTTAAGAGCTTGTCTATTGTGTAAGCGTTTGGCTGATTACTTTTATATAACCTGTATGAGTCATGCCAGGGCCAATGATGAGATAATGTGGCTAGCTAGATTTGGAGCAGCATAAAACTCTGGGACATGAGAAGGAAATTGTTTTTATTCCTCCAAACAGAAATATTTTTGCTTAAGCAAGTACAATTTACAAAAATCGCAAGGTGTCTGAGAGAAGGTGATACCTGCTCTGCTAGATATATGACTTTGGTACAGTGTGAGGTACAAGGCAGCCAAATCAATTGAGAGATTCCAGATGGTGATTAAGTGGCTTAAGAACAGAACCATACTCATCAGAACACTTTTATCTCACAAAATCTTGTACATAGAGTAGTTCAGGGCTCATATTATTCTGTTGTTCTTTAAATCAGTGTCTGTTAGCCATCTGTAATCACTGACATTTATTGTTCAGTTTCTTTAAGCCTTCAGGGTTCCTCAGCTCAGAAAAGAAACCCTTCTGTGTTAGTTCTTCACATTAACATCAGCAAACCCTGTTGCAAGGCATCTAATCTAGAGACTGGATCACAAGGAGTATTCTAGAGCAAGGTATATAATTAAGGAAAAGCAATAATATATCAGTCATAACCATAGAAACAGTCTAGTTGAACTACAGGCATGAGAGTACTTGTGTGAATTTGATACAGATCCATGTGACAGGGTGTACACTGTGTGACTGATCCAATGATAATAATTGAAGACTTCCAGAGATGCAAAACAGCATGGGGGAGAGCATAGCAACTGGAAATTAAATATGTGGTGGGGAGATGTGAGTTTCTCTTGCTAGCTGGATTATTTACATATTCAAATCTATATGTAGATTCTTATTCAGTGAATTAGCTGTAGCCAACAATAAAGGGCTTCACCCTGTCCTCTCCAAACTGTGGTACCGGGAAGAAAAGGCTGTGCTGGTAGAGTCATTTGTTGTGTTTCTTTCATTTTCATGTAAACAGCGCTAAAAAGAGACAGAGCTTACAAATCAGCATTAAGTAGTAGGAAAACAATCCACTTGAACAATAAACGCTGCAGCATTACTAAAGAATACAGCTAGAAACCTGGCACATAGTTTGTATTTCTGTGAGCAGATGGACCGTAAGTGCATTCACTGCCAAACCTCCCTAAGCCCACGCAGCAGCCATGGCTGCATGGCAGGACGTTGGAGTGAGTGGCAGCTTGCTAACTCCCCCCAGCATTTTTTTAGGGGTGTGGTTTGTGTGTTGTTGTCGTGGTTTTGTTTGTTTGTTTATTCTAAGGATATATACTTTTTTAAAACGAAGTTATGCATTTAATATATAAATAAAAATAGATGATCGTTATAAGAAAGCTAATGGTGACTTCATACTTATGTCATGTGGATAACCTGCCACTCTACCAATATCACTGATTGATGAGGTGAACTGATTGTCACAGTGGTGACGGTATCGTCTGCCATGGGCACCATCTCTTTCAGGGTTGGACCGGCCAGCAGACCTGGTCACCGTGGGGTGGATACAGAAGGAACTTGGCTGTTCCTACCATCTGGTGGCCAGTAGTTGTTCTTAAAAGCAGAATAATGTTTCCGAACTGGTAGACTGTGACGCTTGAAGGAGAATGAGGTTTATTTACAGTGGCTGTCAGGAAAAGTGAAAAAGACATTACTCCAAGTCTCTTTATGATATAGAGCAAAACTTTGCTCCTTCACACACCATCATCCTCAAGCCCAAGGAGCTGTCAGCCTGTTGCTGGACACATGCAAGTATTATTTTGCATTTTTCTCTGTGATGTTTTTATTCTCTTACAAGAAATGTAAGGCTCTTGTGGGGGAAAAAAAAACACATTTAAATTAGGGTACTTGGAAACGGAAGCTTTTTTTCTAGAATAGTAATTTTCACTAGTCACTGTGATGAACAGCAAGACCTCCTGTGGCTTGGGACACCCCTGTTGAAACACATCTGGAAAATGTGCCAGTCTCTGGCACAGAGAACCACAGGGTTTAGAAATAACCCCATTATAACTGCAGTTCATTACCTTCATTTTGGATGGCATCAGGCTGCCCAAGTCACTCTAAATATCCTGTTAGACAATGTTGTGCAAAGTCTTTTCTGGTCAGTCAAGTAATGCCAAAATTGTCTTTATAAACCTGATGTAAAAATATTATTTCTAGTCCTCAGTAATGTTGTTTTCTAATAAAGTGTACGTACTGTAATGACTTATTTCTAGGAATTTTTACTTTTAAGCACAAATATTTAGGGAAGGATGAATGTAATAGCCATTAATATCAACAGGCCTTATTTGACTACCAAATTAAGGGGGTTTTGAACATTGGCATTGGTGTGCATCTTGAAATGCTAAAAATTTTACTGACAATCAGAGTTTTGGTGGTCTGAAACAGCCCATTCATTTTTAACCTTGGTTACTACTCCTAAATGTCCAAAAAAAAAAAAGAAAAAGTAGTTTTAACTAGTATATGTACTTTGATTAAAGTTTTAAAAAGTATTTAATAGTCTTAGTTTAAAATGTTCTTATCTATTTTAATAGTGTGTAGCAGTTCTGTGTAGTAAACAAGCTAGGCATTGTTTACTGTTCTCTAACATAACAAAACAAAACCAAAAGAAATAAAATCTTAGTAATTGTAGATTAAGATGTGTAAGTTGCTCATGAATTTACATTACTTTTCTCTAAGGAGTTATTTGTACATACGCATATATATCTACATACAATATCTCTCTGTGTGTCTCATTCTGAAAAACACAGGACTTTCTCCCTCATAGAAAAGAGTACTTTCACAGTCAGTGGAAAGGGGTTGGACTACTTACTAATCAAGAGTGACTTCAGAAAAATAGCAAATTTGGTGTAAGTTATTTACATTTACTCGCTGCTGTTCTCTCTCTTCAGTCAGGGTCCACTTCTGTGATAGTTTTGAATCAGTCCATCTTGGTTGACTGTTTGCTACATTCTCCTTCCTCCTCCTTCCCAGTCTCCAGTATAAGCAGATATCTCAGGACAAAATGGTAGAATGCTACTTTGATTGTTATACCTGAAATTTTGGTATCCATAGAAAGTGTGCGTATTTTTAAAAAGTAACGTAAACAGCAAACCATTAATCTAGAAAACATTGTCAATGAACAGGTGGCAAAACAAATGAGACCAAGTGAATGCTAGTCTTATGTCCTGGTACATGCTCAACTAATTCAAGCACTCTTTCTTCTATTAAATGTAAATACAGTACACAGAATTGAGTATTCCTTGCATGTTGGTATATACATTTGCTCATTATTGCATGGGTATCAAATAAGAGGTTAACCATAGGCACTCGGAGACACTGGCAGTTTTCTATTTGCTCCTAGTTCGGAGTTGGTGTACGATATGATTCCAGATTTATCTCTCCATCTTGCCACCTGTACTGGCAAATATTCTCTAGACATTTGCCATTTTAAACAATCACAGTCCAGTGAATTTTCCAGGGACCAAACTCAAGACTGATAGTGGTTTGAATATTTTTCGGGTGAGTTTATTTTTTAAGATTCACAAGTAGAACTATTATGTGTTAAAGTTATTCAACTTGGCATTTCACAGCCTCATTTGACAAATTAAATATAGGCATTGACTATTAACCTTACAACTACGAAGTAATAAAAATTCTACGTACATATTTACTAACTTAAAATTATAGTGTAACACATGGTATTACAAAACAGGAAACAAAACACAGTATGGAAAAATACACCAAAGTGAATAGATCTCCTTCAACTTCCTCAGAGTGCTCTACAGAAATGCTTTACCTGTGATGAACTGGTTAGGTCAGAATCCATTTCCTTTCAGCTTTTGGGTGTCTTTGGAGACTTATTGGCAGTGCACAGCTATATATACAAGCTGGGGCATGGGACATTACAATTAGACATTAGGGTGATGTTTTCTGATGTGGTTTGTGGTTTTGGTTTTGTTGGGGTTCTTTTTGCTATGTTTGTTTTCTTCTCCAAAGCATATGGGACGTTTGACACCCACAGTGTCTTTCGCTGAGTTTTCTTTCTAGAGCTTCAGCAAATTGAGTTGATGTTTTGTCAATGGAATAAAGTCTGTTTATCACTCAGCTGTTGTCGGCTGAGTAAGAGATCGTATTTCCTTGTAGCTCTGTTCATGGAATCAGGCTGACTCCTGCAGAAAGGAGACCTCTAGAGACAAAGGAAGGACTTTTTTTTTCTCAGAGTTATTGGTTTGGGGCTGCCTGCAAACCTGGGGAGACATCACAGTGGTTTTTATCTGAGCAGTATGTTTGGAGTTTTTCCGTATGATCTTTATGTACATCAGAACTACTGCCCCTTTCTTTCTTAAATGGTACCTCAAGGATAGGGGATGCTCCATTAATGATACTTGCATCTTAATCACAATTTCATTCTGTTCCTTAGATGGCTCTCACTTCTTTTCTTCTTTTCTCCTTATTATATTATTATCAAACTTTTGAAGCTGTTTCTCTTCGGACTGCTTGATTTAATTAATATGGATACTGTCCTGAAAACAAGTCTTCTGGTCCACAGGCACTTTAACTCACTTCTAGACTCCTCTAATCGTTAGAGACTCTATTCACAAAGGAGGAAAGTACAGCTGAAAGGAAAAATTCCCCTTAGCAACTTCTAGAGGAAATGGGCCATTGAAAGAGCAAAGCAGAGATACCGCATCCCTCAGTAATCCAGCCAAGAGATTAATAGCCAAGATAAAAATAGAAAAATATAATTATTGTAACTTCATTTCCTCTCTTAGAAAATATAAGAGCAGGCAAGACCTTCACAACCCTGGTTCCCAGGTTTATATCTCCCTATCAGATTTGCGTGACTTGAAGCACATGGAAGCCTTAGTAGTAAAACTCGGTGAATAATTCATGGCGAATAGCTTATTTGATGAATTACTGAAGCCCCTATTTCTGCATGTGTTGAAAGTTTCTAGCAGATGACAATTTCTTTCAACTTATGTATTATTAAAATTTACTCAGCCATTTGCACCTTTTTTTTTTTTTTTTTTTTAAAACATGCTGATTTAATGCAAGTAGCTTTCCAGGTACTAAGCAGTAACAAACTCTTGACACTGCAACTGGTCCCTAAAGCCACGTGGGTGAGTTTGGCTCCCTGTTGGTTGAACATAACCTTTACACTGAGGAAAAGTTTGTGGAAAAGAGGCAATGCTTTGATTTTTCTCATTTAGGGAGGCAGCAATGGGCTTGAAATTCCCTATAATTCCTTAATCTTTGTCCTTTCTGGGTCATGGAGGCATTGTATGAGGTGTCATTCTTATTAGGTTAAAGGGCAATGTTAGATTTATTGGCTGTGGATAGAATTCAGATTTAAATTTCTTGTGTCACCTTCATGCAAAGTAATTGCCTTAATGTTTACGGACTTACTAGGGAAGGGGGTGGTTAGACCCCTAGTTGCTGCTTTTAGTTACTTTCAAGTTGGGACTACATAAAAAGTGTGGTTTGTTTTTATTTCCCCAGAAGTTCTTTTGCTATGCTTTGTCAACCAATATAATCTCAGTGATGGTAAGAAAGATTGTAAGGATTTGTAAAACCAAAATTCTCTACAGGGAGTGTGATGGCAGGCTTCCCAGAGCCTGTTCTTCAACTGAACAAATACAATAAGGAGCAGATCTGCACTGGGCTCTGTGATGACACCAACCTTAGTGAAGAAAAACTGCTTTTGGAAATGGAGAGTTGACAAAATGGTTTGCCAAGCTGAATAAGGGAAGAATGTTTGGTAGTCTGTAGACCAGGCTCAGGGAATAGTGCTGAAACAGTTTAAACATGATAGCTTTTGTTCATAGTTAATTGTTGGGGTTTCTCTGGAGACACTCTGTGGACATTGGAGACTTAGTTCTTGGAAAGGAGCTAAGAGTCGAGGAGTTATTAGCAGGTAACATCCTTAAATATTTGTGAGAGAAATTTGTAACAGCAAATATTAGCAATTTATTTTCTAAATCTTTCTTTTCTGTTTTCCTGAATGTTCTTATACTCATCGTAGTGAGCTGTTTGTGTGGAATTATTTTTATTTATGGAAAACAAAAAAACAAATTGCCTCATACTTAATATATTATTTTGGCCACTTCTATTTCTTTGCTCAGCAGGGAAGGTGGAAAGTTATGCCTCCAGGAAACTGTGTACCACCACACCAGTTTTTAGCTGATGAGACAGATTCTTGTGTGAAGGCATGTCTTTCGGTAGAGATATTCTCCGAGCCCATCTTAATCTGTTCTGCAGTTACTGCTAAGGTGAAGAAATTTGTACTGCATAGCCAGGATATATTACTTCAATTAATATGAGGAAAAAAATAATATTGCTGGTTTCTATGTGAAACAGGTAGAGCCAGGAAAGAACTGACAGAAAAGGGATGCAATGTTAGGGGTGCAGTTTAACAATATGTCCAACCTGTGTCACAAGAAATTATTTAGGGTTTTACTTGACTTACACCTTCTGATTTTCCTTAGAAAAGGAGTCGTTTCTATAGTAACGGCCACATTACATGGTTCTATACTTACGATACCTCTGAGATAGACCAGCATTGCAAAGAAATATACTTCTCAATATGTCGCGTAGAAATCCTGTACTTGTTAGTAAGAAAAAACCTTATTTTCAGCAAAGTGAGCACTTGTTTGAGGTTTCTAGGCTATGGTTAATTTGTTTATACTCCATTTTTCCATCCCTTCCTTGTTTATTATAGGTGGTGCTTAAATTGCTGCCTATTAAGATGCCTGACACTTCCCATTATAGCCTTTTGTTTTCAGCTGTTTACAGCTTTAACAAATATTAACTGTTTAGACTCATACTTTCTGTTCAGGTTCTTTGCCTTGTGTAGAGTCATTTCATAATATCTCAAAGCTGTGCAGCTGTTCCTCAGAATTATTGTGTGCTATCTTCCCCCCTCCTCCCCAGTTGAATCTCCCAGTAGATCTTTTTTAAGATTTCTGTATCCCTTCTGGGCAAAAATCTAGTGTAGAGTATGCCTTTTGCTGTGTGTCCCTTTCCTACCTTTTTCCTGCACCCTGCATCCTGAAATTTCACTCAGCTATAGATGCCTGCAATCTCTCAGTATCCATGCTATCAATTCTGGACTTTTGAATGCTTCTTAGTAACATGGTACTGTTAATAACACATACATGTATGTATGAAGTGCATATATACCTATAGATACAGTGCATATATTTATGCACTTAATGAGGTTTCAGTGGTTGTCTGGAGAATGACAGGTATAAGAGTACTATCCTATTTGTGGTAGAGGAGTAAGAGATCATAACAGATATTAGAATAATTGGGAAATGAGGATAAGACAAAACTCCAGCTCTGAACAATTCAACTAGTTGAAGAATCCAAAGTGGTGAGGAGCTCAGTAGTCTGAGCATGTTAATTTGCAGCTTGTTCAGGAACTGCCATGGAGACTATTAATACCTCAGACATTTCTTAATGAATTTTAAAAACAATGTGCAGCAAGTTACAGTAGTTGAATGCTGTATTGTGGTTCATTCCTGTTAGAAAATGTACTGAGGTGCTATTTCTGAGAACAGTGCTGTTCAGTGCATGCAGAATTACTTCTCAAGTCCTTGATATATAACACACCAAGACATTTTTCTCATGATATTCTAGTATTTCAGTATTATACTTTATTTTGTGAACTGCTGCCCTTTTTTTTTTTTTTTTTGTACTGTGAGCTCTATGGGTATATCACTACACTACAAAACAATGTGGTGTCAAGATACCTGAGTTAGCTCTGGAGTACTAGTATGACTTTTTGGTGCTGTACTCCATCACCCTTAAGTGTGGTTGATTTGGCTGAGCCACAGCATTGCACAAATACAAATCCTGACACCTGAGTTCTCTTTCTTATTGGCAGCTTGGAATATTGCATTGTATCTTATAAATCACAGAATGGTTTGGGTTGGAAGAAGCCATAAAGATCATCTGGTTCCCACCCTGCCATGGTCAGGGACACCTTCCACCAGACCAGGTTGCTCAAAGCCCGGTCCAGCCTGGCCTTGAACGCTGCCAGGGATGGGGCATCCACAGCTTCTCTGGGCAGCCTGTGCCAGGGCCTCGCCATCCTCATGGGGAGGAATTTATTTCTTATATATCTAATAGTTCTATCAGTGGGTTCTGGGACTGAGAAAGAAACCTGTGTGGAGGTTACTGAGTGTAGGCAGTGTTCTTTGCCATGGATGAAAGTTTGAAACAAAGCCTTGAAGAGCTGCAAAGTAAAGTATATTGTACTCCTACTTATTTGCTTATCCTGCCAGCTCTCTTAGAATCTGTGTATTGTCTTCTCCTCCTTCTCCTCAATTGTTATTTAATCCAGTACAAAAAGGCATACTAGTGACTAGAAGCTGAATCAAGATAAGTCTAAGAATAGATGTCAGCTTTTAAAAGTGAGGGCAATTAATCAGTAGAACAGCATACCTACAGCTGTAGTGGGTTGTCTGTCACTTGCAATCTTCCTATCAACATTGGGTGTATTTCTAGTAGAAACACTTAAGCACAGAGCTTGATCCAGAGTTCACTGGATTAGAAACTATGGTCTTTGTATGCTAAGTCATCTCATGAGATGAATATATGTGAGCCTTTTGGGAAGAGGTTGTTTAACTAGTATTTTTCTTGACTAATTGCTTCAGGTTCCCTAGTTGGCATTCATTTTAATTTCATCTAATGTCAATACTTTCAGGTAAAACTATATGAAAGAGAAGCTTCATTCTTTCAACTGGATGAAAATAGGGAAATGTATAAAATGTGTACTATCTAATACTAAAGAACCAATACACTGTGTTATCAAAGAGGCAGTTTTTAATACTAGATCCAGAAATTAGATCAGTATAAGCATATATTTGTGTCCAGAGTTCATCGCCTTCAATTCCGCAGATCAGTTTGCTGGATCATTGCCTTGGTTTTCCTTCACAGTACTGAGAGGATTATAATTTGTGTCCAAAATGATGAAATTCACACCTCAAATGGTATTGTATATTAGGATGAAAATGTGTGTGGGGCCAGATCTGAAGGATCATAATACTGTGACAGAGCCATAAAATGAAGGATGAAATTAATTTCACATGAACATATGAATAAATATATTGAGGTGAAAAAATAACCTTCAGAGAGAGTGTGTGCATGTATATAAAGCAATGGCTCTAGATCTCCTATTCACACTGAAGGGAAGTGACTTTGGAGATCCATTGTCATGTTAATTATGGGACAGCCATGCACTGTATTGTGTCTAAAGCTCTGGTTCTTCAGGAGTGCAGACTGGAGGACTAAATGGAGCACAGTTTCTTTGCTTTCCTGCTTAAGCACATGTCCGTTCTGACAGGCAAAGGTGTGTGCCTAGAATTTTGATTGTGTATGTAGCTGAGATGTGTTGAGCATTCTCATCAACGTCTTGCAGCCAGGAAATGCTGCTTCTGGGCCTGTAGTTTAAACTTCCTTCTTTGGTTTAAATATATCTTCTTTTTTTCTTCTAACTACGTAAGAAAGTACTTCCACTTACAGTCTCTGATCATCTGCATTATCATGCTTACAATCCTTCCAGCTTCCAGCAGTGTTGCTGCAGTGCTAGCACATAATCATGCTTTGTCTCAAGTAAATTCAGAAAAGGACAGAGGAAAGAGAGGCCAAGCAAATAGAAATAATCAAGTAAATGTTTTGTGCCCTCTTCTGCATCTCACCCATCTTCCTTCACCAAAGCAAAGCTTGGTTGCTTAAAAGGATTGCTTCCTTTTTTTTTTTCTGAACAACATAAATCCTCACAGTACATTTTTTAATTTGTGGGGAAAAAATAGGTTCCATAATTTGTATGGTTCCAAATGTAAAACTCTGAAAACTTTGTAATGCAAATTTATTGAAAGAAACATAAGGTAAATATGGAAGTTTATTTTCCTGTAATGAAAAGAATATGCCTTTTTTTTGTGAAATGGAAGCAGGTTCTAAATTACATACCAAGTGAAGAGCTACATTATTCTTACTGCACACAGTAACTCTGAAGTTTCTATGTTTCTAAAAAACTCTTGGCATATGTTCTTAAATTGCAGACACAGAGCTTTGATGGCACTTATGAAGTCTAGGATAAATTACAATCTCTTTCAAAGCAAATTGAAATCAATAGAAAAAAAACAACATTGTCTTTTAGGATGTTTGCAGCAGGCCTTTAAAGATTTTGCCGTTGTTGATTTTGTGTGTCAGTGACAATGTCCAACCCTTGCAGGTTTGGTACGCTACAAAGAAACAAACTTTCAGTATCTTCCTTTCATAGTTAAGGAAATTAAAGTATCACAAAATGAAGCGGTACAGCAGTGGTCAGTAGAAGGAATAAACCTGGGTCTGATGCCATAAACTCTAGACTATAGTGCACCGTGCTGAGAAGTTTAATACCATCTTATTTTCTGAAGTATTCTTTTGGGTAATGGATGTGTCTAATACAATCAATATTTGCTGATTCCTAGCTGTATTTATGAACAGTTTCATACTTGAAACATTTCAGCACCTATAATATGGGTGCTGTAGGTTGCCTTGTTCCAACACACACCCATTGGCCCAAATTCATAGAACAACATTCATTATGGCAGTGGAGCTAAAGTCACTAGCACATAATGGTATCTGCAGATAAATGAAGTGACAGTAATCAGTGAGGTGAGACACGGCGATGATCAGTGTCTTTGCCATCTATAGCAGCATCCATTGTCTTCATCTGTCTTTTCATTTTCTAGCATATATAAAAACTTTGTGCATTAACAGAAAGAAGTATTATAATTCTCTAGGTTGACAGTTCTCCCGTACCTTTAGACTTGAGAATAGAGTGTGTCTGAGACCTTTCTCTTAAAAAAATCCTCAAGCAAAAGAAACTAAATCCCACCACATATTGTGATTTTAAAGAAGCCCTTGCAACTGGCAGCGGTTTACCTGTTGTGTTCCTTCCTGTAGTGATGAACCTTCCTCTGTTCTGCACAGTTATTGGAATTTCTTTAATACACAATATAAAGAAGGAACTGGTATGGAGCTAGGGAAAGATGCAAAATCAAGAACTTCAGTCTTTAGTGATCATTCCTGTGGTTACTTCTTGGAGATCTATTTTTTCCAGAGTGGAAAATGTCTCTTTCTCCAAAATCTCCATTATCGCAGTGCTGGCAGAACCAGGTCTAAGGATAAACAGTATTATTGCATAAGCAGAGCTGTTGCCTGCCCATTTTATGGTCATTAGGATTTTTGAGAACTGAAATAAGACCATCTGTGATGATGATTCACCAGTTCTGGTCTATGATTCTTTGGTGGCTTGAGCTGGGTGGCTATTGGCTATTTTGCTGCTTCTCCTCGTTATTTCTACAAGCTATATGAAAAATATTTCCTTTCCATGAAAGCTGTTTCTGTAGCTACATCAGGCATACCATTTACTCGACACTGGAAAGTGATCTATGCATCTGTGAAAACAAGGTCAAGTGTTCCATAAAACTGTGTGTTCATTATGTAGTGCTTGCTGTGCGGGGGAAAAAAAAAATATTGAGCCTCTGACACAGGATGCACCTAACTACTCAAACATAGCTTGATGGTCCTATTTGCATGGACCAAGGATCTAGCCCTGTTGTATTTGTGTAGATAATTATAAAATACTTACCTAGGAAAATTTTTATTTCGTTTTTCAAAGTGACAGCTAGAGGATTTCAGCTACGTAGGTGCTGTTAAAGTCAGTGGGACTGTTGCTGAAATGTCCCAGGTAAAACACCAAATACATGAGAACTACAGAATAGAATTATGTATCTCTGTACTGCACAGCCTTCCTTTGTTCAACCATTGCTTTTATGGTGCAGCTAGCTGAAGATAATGCACAGTCATGAAAGTGATGTCATGAAAACAAGCTGATGTCAATTGTCCCAGTGTGTTTGGAGGTTTGTATACGGTAGTGGTATGTTTACTGTAGAGAACAGTCAGACCCACTTTACTGTAGTATTATGCCCATTAAATTACATGATCCATGATAATCAATTTTTATTATTTGTTGTATAGTACTGATAGTATTGCAATTCTGTTCCGAATTATATTTTTATGCTTATAGAACTCCTAAAGTTGAAAGTCAATGCAGGATTTGTCCTTTGGTGTGGTTATGAAGAATATAGCTCAGATGACTTAAATGAAATCTCCACTTAGTTTGTAATTGTAGGTGTGTTTAGATTGCTGTTAATGTTTTTTACCTTTGAGATTTTTGAGTGTGTAGGAGAATTGAATGGCAAACGGTTGAACCTCTTCAAGAAGCAATAGTGGCATAGTGTTTGTCAATTTAATATTACAATTGTTTTAGTTACACCTCAGATGTCTTTTTATTTACATTTATTCACTCTGAATATTTTTTGGTATTGAAAACTACTGTAAAATTAAGCATATCCATTGTTCTTTTCTTTTTAATTCCTGATTAGCTAATAGTAGGGAGAATAAGATTGCTTATTTTCTTATTGCAGAGAGTATTATTGGCAAAGAACCTACTTGCAGCAGCTTTGGTGAAAGCTTAGCATGACCTTTTTCTTAGACTCTAGGCTGCAAGAGTGCAGTAAGAGATTACAGAGAAACTGTGCTAGGAAGAGATATGTGCCAAGAAAAGTTATGTTGGGAGTATAGGCATTATGATAGCTCCATTAATATCAAGCATCTTTTAACAGTAAGTACAAGCATTGCAGCATACTGCTGGAGAAACAGAGGACTAAAACTGAAAACCTAGAAACACCCTGTTGTGTTTTTTTTTTTTTTCATCTCCCACCTCACAGCTGGCTGTATGTTTGCGAAGTTGGGAACATCTGTTGCTTTACAATTTTTGCCCATTATATTCAATAAATTAGTTTTCCTTCTTCAAAGTGAAAGTAATTTGCCTCTGGGAAAATAAACCATGGGGTCTGAACTGAGCCCCAGTGTGATCAGGTGGAGAGCTCAGGAAGTTCCTAATTTAATGAACATGCCTAAAATACTTAATAATTTCTGAAAAAAAAAAATATATACACACATATACACTCACACATATATGTATATATTTGAGAATTGACTTCTGTTGTATTATCTGAGGAGCATACAGTCCAAACTGAGGCCAAGAGACAATAGATGGGTATGAAAACAGAATATAGCACAATGAAAATATTTTCTAGAATATTTGGAGTTATCACAGCCTACCTACAGCCTAACTTTTTCCTTTGTATATGAGTAAAATTTTGCACAAGTGTTTGAAAGAGATTAGTTGAAAGCTGTAAAGAGATGTTCACAGGCTATCATGGGATGAAGCACCATGGTGACTGTTAGAAAATTTTGTGAGTGGATAGAGACTGCCAGTATTGCCTGGACAGAGGTTTTGAAGTGACATTTCCCTGCTGAATGAAAAATTTTAAGTAGGGCAGAGATAAATGAAGAGGCTTGAATTTGAAGACAAGTACTTGTAATTGCCTTAGGCCACATAAAGGCACACGCTTCTAATGAGTGCCGTACTTCTATATGGTTGGTGTAGGCTGAAATGTATTGGAGCCAAGTATAGTTAAGTTTTCCAAATGCCATTTTCTGCCACTTTTCAAGGGACTAGCCTAAAAAATACATTTCATATGAATAGATTTAGCTTCTCAGTTCCTGTATACTTTTCTGTTGTTATCCATTTTGTACTAAAAATCTCCTTGTTTAGGGATATGAAAAGTGACAGCAGCAGCTGCCTGGATGCTGTTCCAAAAAAAAAAAGGGAAAAGAATGTCTCTCTGAAAATATCTCTGACTTGTACTCTGAGGCCAGGAGTAGGCCATTCGATTTCTTAGTACTTAACTATGTGCCAGTATTAATACCACAAAGTCTACTAGGATACATTCCCACCAAGATATCAGAAGAGAACTTCTGTTCTCCATGGTTGGAAGTGGGGCCTCCTTACACAATAATTAATATACATGTTTTACAGAGAGAGAGCTTTACTTTCTGTATACCTCTCTATACTTCTCAAGTGGCCTCTCATATGTGCCAGTATCTCAGTTATGAGTTGTGAGAAGAGTTCTGAGTGATCCATGCAAGAGGATAGGAATATAAGTGTTGTGCTCCAATAATACTGCTAACACCAGAGAGGGGAAAAAAAGCCAAACAAATAAACCTCAACTCCAAACTACCAGTCCCTGTGCATACTAGCAACGTCTTCAAATGTTTTGACTTTGGATGCATGCATCACAGAACCCAGCAATCTGAATTTCCATGATCCTTTTCTAAGTACTTGAGGCTGAGCCGTTTCCATGACTTTTGTAGGATATATCCAGGCATTATATACTTATGATTGTAACTTTGCAGGTTATATCCAAGATTTATACAATTGTAATTACAACTGTGATGCAGCTTGTTTTATTTATTTTTCTGCTCCCACCTGATATGACTGGCTGACTGTTTTTGGCTTGCTATGATGAAATTGGTTATTATTTACTTTTCTTTTCAGCAGTACTTGACAAATAACCCTTAGGAGCACCAGGGTTTTAACATACTTGTTTGTCTTTTGGGTTCTGCATGTGTAGGATTAACAGGGAAGTGCCAGTCTCAGGCTTTTCGGTCATCTAGCAACCCAGCTCTGCCTGCAGATGGTCAGATCATTCTCTCCTAGAGGAAACTGCTTCTGGAGGTTATGGCACAGGGGAAAAAAAAGGAACCAATCCTGACCTCTTTTTTTGAAAGCGCCTCTATAAAAAAGGACATGTGACATATACAGAATAGTCAAAACATTTTACTATTGTTTAATACATTGGACGCGGATTTTGCAGTGTACCACAACAGTTTGGGGAACAAAGTCATTTGGTCAAAATTCGTGTCAGACTGATGACAAGAGCTGCAACACTACAGGCTTGTAAGCGTGCACAGCATAGTTTAATAGATCTGCCCTTCAGCTGGGCAAAGCTGCTTAAGTGTCTGTCTGTGAGGTTAATACATGGTGGTTTTGTTTTAACTTTAATGATCCTGAAGGCTGAAAGAGGAAAAAGAGCCCTCAAGCCTTCCTGTAAGAGAGTTCAATTTGTGGTAAGCTTTTCAACCCTGTGGCCTGCAGCGGGAAGAGCTTAACTGCATGAGAGCCTGGAGCACCAATTCACCTCGCTTTCTTTCCACTCTCTTCTGTGCTACAAGCGGATAGCCAGGAGGCTCCTCTTTGCTCGCCCTCGTTTCCATGCCGCAGTTACAATCAGACAGGCAACACGTGAGAGCCTGAAACTGTGATCTGCTATTTTGGAGGCCTTAATACCTTGTGTGTCCATTTTTGCTGCCCAGTGACACAACACATTTATTTGAACATCTGTGAGACCATTTATGAAGTGCCACTGGAAGGGGAACTTTCCCTATTAACCAGTGTAGTATGATGCTGAACACCGTGAATATGTAGCCCACACAGAGATGGATATAGTTCTAAAAATGTTCTCCGATCATTCCAAGTGCCATCAAGACAACCAGAAACCTGATGTACATCTATGAAGGTTAATCACCAAATCAGCCAATTAGTGAATAAAGAACTAAAATTCTCAACTATAAGATGTTTGCTACATACCCCATAAAATTTCTGTTAGTTGTTGGGGTTTTTTGGCCTTTCTATAGCTACACTTTTGGAAAGCACCTGCTACTGGCCTAACTTCTCTCCTGTTAAAAACAAGTGAGACTTTCTGTGACGTTAGTAGACAGAGAGGTTAATGGTAAAATTCAGCCTGTTGAATTGTCTTATCTGCCCCTGGTGAGATTTTGGCATGACAGTGATGTGAAACAAATGAATAGATTTTAAAACATGGTTTGCAAATTACAAAAAGTGCCACAGATCTGTCACTTTAATCCTTCTTCCCTTTCCAGTGGAGCTGCTGAGAGGCAGAGTGGTCACTGGAACAATGATCGGGGTTTGGTAACTGTTGGTGAGTGAGGCTCTTAGAGAAGCCATCTTTTGGAAAGTATGACTAGCCTAAGCAAGCAATCCAAGTCTAAACTTACTTCTAGGCACTCCTAACAGCTACAGACAATATCCAAGTGGTCATGATCCAGAAGAGAGGTCTGAGGGTAAACTTGCCCTTCTGCTGGTATTTCCCAGCTTCTGCAACAAGCTGTTCTCTGTCCTTATCTCTCTTCTTAGATCTTTGAATGTCATGTACTTGAAGCCAATGGCGGCTGGTCTCCCTTCTCTCCATCTCTTACTATTTTACAGACATATATTTCTGAATATGTGGGGGTTTTTTTTCTCCTTACATCTATTGGTAACTGGAAGGAACAGAAGAAGGACAACTGGGAGAGGGATCAGGGAATGGAGGAACAAGAGGGAAGACTTGTTAGGATCAATTCCATTACTTCAGCATGATCTTTTCATTTCATAGAAATGTAAAGTAGGAAAGGGCCGCTGAAGCCACTCTGCTGCTCCAGGCAGCGTGAACTGCAGCAGTGCTGTTCTTGCCAGGTTTTTGTCACCCCTGTTCTTGGAGGATCCATGTTTCTCAGGAAATCACTTCTAATGCTTTGCAGTCTTTACTGTAATATTACAATCCAGGCTTGTTCCTTCTTGTCCTGCCCACCATGATTACAGAAAATAGTTCATGATTCTTGTTGTGGTAGGATTTTATTTAAAGACTGTGTTTATTCTTCCACTTAATCCTCTTTTCTACAAACTTAAAAAAAATTTACTCTTTTGATGTAGGTGATGTTTTCTTCATTGCTTTCCTCAGCACTCATACCATCTTAAGATGTCGTTCTCAAACTAAGACCTGCTTCTTCAGCTGAGAGGTACCAGTGGTGCTTGTACTTACTGTTACTGAGCTATTATCTTTTTGAATGGTATAACTCATTTCCACAATGATTTTGAATTTTACCAGTGTGGTCCAGTATGTTTACAACTAGATGTTATTTGCCTAAATAATAACATTCTCTATACTATCACTCTCATCTTTTGTGATAATATTAAGTTGTACCAGATCCAGTACCAACACATGAACAACCCCAGTTGGTAAATTTTGATATAAGTTACTTTTGCTTGCTGCACATGTCCAGCCAGCTTGGCACATATTTTTTCATAATTTCTTTTCTAGTCCATGTTCCCCAAAATCATTTATAAGAAGCAGTGCTGCAAGTAAAGATGAGATGCAGTATTTACCACATTGTTCCTATCTTTCAAGTCTCTTTCCCTATCAGAAAAGGAATGAAGATTGGCTTGTGTTGACAGTTACCAATCTTTTTTTGTGTGTTCATATAACAGCTTGTAAGTAGTGTATTATATTATTTGTTCCAGTACTTATCTGGGAACAGAAGCTAAGCTGCCTAGTCTTCCTGAACCTCACTGCAGCAGCTAATGGCTCTGTGATTGCTTCAGTCCATATCCAAATACAGATTACATCTGGACCAAATACCCTCAGCTTTTACTAATATAAATAATATTATAGAAATTGTATTCTCAGTAAATTAGTATTTCTAGTTTTAGTTATCTTTAGCTTCAAACTGCTTGCTGAACAAATTTAACATAGTTCACTTACTGGGAGAACAGGCAAATACTCTCCCTTGGGTTTTCTGAGCAGTTAGTATAATTACTAATATATGGTATAATTTGTAATTATAGAGTAGTAGCTATCAAAACTGACAGCAGTTGTGTTTTAACCCCAGCTGCCAACTAGGACCATGCAGCCTACTTGCCCCTTTCCCCCTGAAATGGGATGGGAGAAAGAATCAGAAAGGGGAAAAACCTCATGAGTTGAGATAAGAACAGTTTAATGGGACAAAAAAGGAAGAAAATAATAACAGAATATACAAAACAAGTGATGTACAATGCAATTGTTCACCACCCACAACACTGATAGTGCATTTGTTCCCGGGCAGTGGTATTTGTTCCTCCAGCCAGCTCCAGTTTATATACTGAGCATGGCACCCCATGGTGGGGAGTAGCCCTTTGGCCAGCTTGGGTCAGCTCTCCTGGCCTTGCTCCCTCCCAGCTTCTGGTGCACCGTCTAGACCATGGGAAGCTGAAAAGTCCTTGACTACATCAGTGTATTATCAACATTCTTCTCATATTAAACCTAAAACACAGCTACTAGAAAGAAAATTAACTCTATACCAGCAGAGACCAGGACAGCAGTTGAAAAAAGTTTGTATTTTCCATCATTTTACATGACATCTTACTTATTTGAATGTAGTTTATTTTTGCACTTTACTGGAGCATAAAAATACAATGGTCGACTACCATTTATTTTTATTCCTCATACAGTGATGGAGTTCTGTATCTTCATCTAAATCCAAAAGACTATTATTACATTATAAAATAATCGTTCTATATCACTAATATCAAGCATTGCAAATTTTATTTTTTTATTTCCCTGCTCCCCGCCCTCCAACCCCTAGCTTTAAAAATCCGTTGTAGGTTTAGTTTTGGATGCTGTAATGGTAATAACATCTATTTCTAGTATCCTGCTATTCAGTAGGTCTGATTTACAAAGAGTATCAGTATCACAGTTCAAATTTTACAGCTGGAGAAACCACAGCAAAGGAGGCTGCCGCGGGCAGCAGGCCTCTTGTCTCTGGTTAGTTACAGTTGTGTTCTCCTGCATCTTTGTCTGTCCTATGGTGTAAACATCTTTACACTGCAAGATAAATGTTGAAAAAGATTTTTCATAACTCATAGCTGGTGACTTGAAAACAGCTTATAAAGTAATAATTGTCCTTTTGGCAAACATTCCATGACAGAGAAAACAGCAGCTCTTGCAAATGTGACTTTATTTGTGTGAATACCATCCAAGTCTTCAATTTCTCCTGAGTGCTCTCAGAACACAAATCAATGAAGCTAACTCTTATTAATCAGCCTTAAGATTGATGCTCAAAGTAGAAAGACAAGAAGAATTCTGTGTTTTAATTACTTTCTCTTGTATGGCATCTACATGTTTTAATAAGGGAGCCTTGCAGGGACCTGTCCTAATTAGTAATGCAGTTACTGTAAAACCACAAAACCTCATAAAATATTGCAGCTGTATGTAATAATAGATGTTAGCAGGTGACAGACTGGCTGTAGCAGTCCAGACTAAAAGGATTATTGATATTATGCAAGGATATGTTGCTTTTTTATTACTGGTAAATGGGAACATAATAAAATCCTGAGAAGTGGAAAAAAAGGTGCAAGCATTAGAAGTTGGGCCTAATTTGGCCTGAGAAAGATCCTCCTCTCTTGTGTTATGATTTTACTCTGTCTTATTTTTCTCTCTCCTTTTTTATCTGTCATCCATAGTGCTTCCTTTTGTAACAGTATTATGACTTATCCGAAAAACAGTTTCAGGCTATGCCAGTATTTCAGCATAAGGAAACAGGCATCACCAGCACACACAAAAGCTGGTTTCTGAATCTGTGGTGTTGTGGTTTTGTTTGTTTCCCTTTGGCTTTTTTTGTTTGGTTTGTTTGTTTGTTTGTTTTCTTCTTTCTGTAACTGACTAAAATGAGGTCAACTCAGATTGTAGCAGTTCCACTTGATTCTACTTAATTTTGTATTTCCTCAGCACATTTTTCATAATCTTTATTATCACTCTGTCAAATCATAGTCAAAGGACACCTTTTGAAGACAAGAGGTGTACCCTATGCAAATCATCCCCATGAATGTTATAATGGAATATGCTGTACAATGCACTAGCGTTTTAAGTACTTCAACCTTTTTTTTTTTTTTTTTTCCCTCTCCTGGAAAGATACATTTTTAACATATGTTGTTTAAACATTCCAAACTCATAGTACTTAATGTCCTGAATCAAGATGAACTGTAGCAGAGTAGTAAGATGATGCTAATACCTTTGATCCTCAGAGACAATTTGTTCTGTTGAAACAATTACATCAAATCGCATGATATGTTGTCCATACAAACTGCTTCACAGTGTGTTACACTGCATGGAGTGGACTTGAGATGCTTGGATTTTAACTTCATTTTTGCTGCTACTTTTGATGAAATCTTAACAAAGTCGTCCACGTGCTTCAGTTTACCTACAGTTCTGTCTTTTGGCTTTGCTACGTTAATGCCTATAAAACGTTCTGAAATGGTTGAGTAAAAGACTTTATGCACTATAAACGGTTAGTACTCTAAGCACTGAAAGGATGATACTTAACTCATGCCTGCTCAGTAATTTAACTATAGATATGTTTAAAAAATATCATCTCTAATACATCACACACCATTAAGTTGTTTTATGAAAGAGAAAAAGAACACAAATTTACAAATAAGTCAGAGGAGCAAGGTGACATAGAAGAAAGGAATGCTTTAGAAGAAAAGTGAGGGCATTTTGTCTGAGCTCAGTTGTTAAACTTCTAGGAGGTGGGCATTAAGGTGTTGCAATGTAGAAAACTCTGAATGGAAAACAAATTGTTTCATTTGTTGATGTGTTTGTGTTTTCATTTGTTTGTTGAAACACACACAGTGGGTTCTTCAGAGTTAATGGAAAACGTCTATAGTCAATGAGCAAACCAAAGCTGTTTTGAGTGTGTGTTAGAGCATATCCTCAGTCATTTGACCCAAAGAAAACAAGGTGGCACAGTCCACTGCAGAAAAAATCTCGGAGTCCTGGGAATATAGATTGTGCTAAAGCAGAGAAGAGGGAGTTCCTCTTTCGTTCTTTGAGTTGTACTGCAGCTTGCAAACAACGTCTTGGAAAAATGACACTTTTTCAGAAAGACTTGTTCTGTCTGTTTATACCTTCTATCTGCTTCTCCGTTTACTATTTCACATGTTATGTTGCCTCCCTAAACACATTTCTTCCTCTTTCTCCTCTGCAGTGCTTTTCTATCCCTATTAGGAGTTTTGAGACTGCATTAGCAGTTTGAGACTGCATTAGCAGTTTTGAGACTGCTTCTCCTTATCTTGAGCTAACTATAAAGTTGTCCTGGCTTTTCAAGGAAGAGACTAGCGTGGAATATCTATAAAATCAGCCAAGAACAAGGTGGAGTCATTACTGTGTGAGATGCAGCCTCTCTGCACATCAGCACTTTGCCAGCCACTTGGCAAAAGTAGTTTTTTGTAGTACTTCACACAGTAGGAGACTGAAACTATCCTATTCTAGAAGGTTCACTTACAACTCTGGGTGTAAAACTGAGCTACAGATGGTCACAGTCTTCACAGTTCATCAGACCTCTTGACTTAGTTTAATTTAAGTTTAATTTACTGTTAATTGCTGAGATTTTTGTTGGCTGATCTTTAGGCTCTTCACTGCTTTTACATCTTAGCAAAAGATTAGTGATTCTGTCTTTAAAGTGAAAGAACTCAAGATGTTTGGCTGATATTTGTGTGACTGGAGTCCTAAACTTCTAAAAAAGGAAATTACTTTCTTGTCCTTGACCGTTTGCATTGACCTTTATGTCTCTTGTACTGTTTCCACTCTAGGACAGTTTGAAAGTGTTTGCAAGGGATGTAATTCCTCTTGTGTTAGTGGTTCCTGTTTGCACCTGAATGATTCCGTGTAAATGTACAAGGGGCAAAAGGCCTGAACTTCTTCCTGTAACTGAGGCCTTTTTCCCTAACTTATGGGACTTCACCAAGAAATCTGACAGTTCTGAAAAGGTATCTGAAATAGATGGTAAAACTTTAAGACAAAAGCTGTTTGTAACTGCCAAGTGTTTTCTGCTCCCCGTTTCACCATCTGCTGGAAATCAACTTTTTGGAGAATCTGGTCAGGGAAGCACGTGAAAAGGTGGAAGTGTTCGAATTGTGTGTAGTCAGTAGATAATTGTTATAATCCAAGTCATAGAAGAAGCTGCTGTTTTCCCTGTAAATAATATGGTAAGAATTTATCTTAGTTAACAAGAAAGAACATATAGCAAAACAAGTAAGTTATTTCACTTAAATACAGTTTATTTGTCTATATATAGTCTTAAACAAATACCGGCTTTAAGATTACCTGATTTCATGCAGCATTTCCTGTGGAAAGGGGCACTGTAACCTTCAAGACAGAAAATGTATACAGTCAAGATGTCTTGCAGCCTACTCTTCTCTCTCAGTATCAGTTAAGAAACATGGTTAGCAGATTTCTCTGTCAATAACTGTTACGCCACCAGGCTGCAACAAAGATGGAACAGGGAAAAAGACAAGGAGATTAAAGTGGTCAGGGATATTAGTCATACAGCTTTCTGCACTATTGTCTAAGATTCTGTTCTGTGGGACTATCAGTCAACTGAATCAGCAGCAAAATGGTGACTGGTGTGGAGACCCGGCAAGTGTGCCATAGTTTAGCTGAAAGTTAAGTGCCGGTAATGAGTGTTTTTGTGATGTTCTTCATGCAGGAATTCCTATTGTGTTTTCAGACTGCACTTCAGAGAGTTTCCTGCGATGTTATACAGATAATTAAAGATGTAATTAAGAAGGCGGACTACTGAAAAAGAAAATAGTTAACAAGTAAAATTACGATGAGTAAAAGAAATATTTCTGGTAAATATACACAGGGAGGGAAAAAGAGTGAATGTTTCTTCAGAGAAACAGAAAAAGCATTCTTAAAAGTCAGTCACAAGACTAGTATAGGAAGAGTCAAGAGTGAGTAACAGCAACTGAGGGGAATGGAAGAATAAGACTAGTGGAAATAACAGGGAGAGAGTGGTTGATGTTTTAATTTGTGTTTGAGTCATGATTTTTTTTTTTTTTTTTTGACCAATTAGTCTTGTAAGTACTGGGGACACAAGAAACTTTCGCAGCTTTATTTGGAAATGACATTTTGTAATCAGTTTTCTTCTGCCTTGATGTCTGTCACCCAGACTCCTGTTTTTCCCTTTGGGGATGAATCCTAATGATCTTCCAGACTTTTAGAAGTCTGTGTTTTTGAAAGGCCGTTGGAAATAAATGTCAAAAAGCATTGTTAATAAAATATCATAGTTAAATGATTGTACTTAAAATGGTCTCACTTATGAAGAGTATGCTGGAGAAGACAGAAATCCTGATGAGCTGTGCAGGGGAGTTCTGCACTAAAGACAGACGTGTACTGAGCTGGTAAAAACGTCTTAAATGGCTAATCAGCTGTGAGCTGGGGAGGACAATCTGTAAAGTACTAATAGAAGCAAAATATTTGTATCCTCTACAGAATCCCCTGATTTAATTTGCAAACAGCAGATGTGTTACCTCCAGGCAGCAACATTGAGATGGTTCCCTTTATACCAGTAGGGATTTCCCCAGTGTGCAGGGGACACACTGCCCCCCTGCATCAGAATAGGTGAGATACAGGGAAGAACAGGGAACAGTGATGTTGCAGTAGAGTTGGGAACGTTCCTTGTGTGACCTTGTGACTTTGTGTCCTGTGTTCACTGTCTAGAGACCGTAGCCGAATGGACCATGACAGCATAAGAAAATGAAGCTTTCTATGTAAAGTTAGGAACTTTAGTTTTTGAAGTAAAATAAATTTAATTAAATAAAACTAAATTTAATTCCTCTGGTTACTGGCTTTGTGATTGATGATACCATCCACTAGCTGCTCCCCTTCATTTCAGACATTACCAGTAAGATGCTTTTGTTACTCATTTTTTATGTATTCATCAATGGAAGAGTAAAAGTGTGACAGCTTGAAAATTTGTAAGCTTAAAGACCTAAAATGTGCTTGCTGCTTTTCACCTTCAGAGTGCATGATATGCTTCTTCACTAGAATTAGAAGTGTCAGTTTTCATGGGTGTGCATGCACGACCCAAAGAAGACAGGAGAAAGAATAAGGTATCTGGACTAGGAAAACTAAAGGGAAATGGAGCGAGTTTTGTTTTGTTATTTTTCTAGATGAATCGCTATCACTGTCTGAGCAATAAAGTAGAATGGATTAATTCTTGGTAAAATGGAAAGGGGACCCTCAGGAGTAAAATAAT
This sequence comes from Pampusana beccarii, assembly GCA_013399365.1. Classification (NCBI taxonomy): domain Eukaryota; kingdom Metazoa; phylum Chordata; class Aves; order Columbiformes; family Columbidae; genus Pampusana; species Pampusana beccarii. Next base: position 1,856,277 of record VWYH01008418.1, read on the forward strand.
GTTGCTCACTAAATTCTGAGTAAGGCTCTAGAGAGCAATTTAAGATTTTTTTTTTTTTTTTTTAAGTGTAATTTGAATACAAAAAAGAAGCAAAACCCTTCTGGCCAGAGCTGGTGAGCAGCATTCTGTGTCTAGTGTCCAAGAGCTATTTAGCACATATTATAACATTTATAGAATAGAACTAGGGCATTAGGGCACTGGAGTTGCATTTCCTGCTATTGATATACAGTGTAACTGTGAACAGTTCTTGTTCTCTTCAGTGTCTGAATTTCTTAGTATAAAACAAATGGGAATTAGCCTGTTCGTTTTCTACAAAGCAGTAACGTGAGAATTAGTTAATAACTGAGAACTATAGCTGCAAGAAGCAACCGGCGTGACACGTTGCATGCGCTTTGTGCTGGTAGAGAAAGGTTTAATGGGAGTATAGTAACCTCAATTAGACTTAACAGTTCTACCTATATGTCACACAGACCTGTGGAGCAATTAAATTTTTCCTAAGAAATTTAATGGGAGTATGTTCTTACAGGAGGAAGTTCTCTAGGTAGTGACGAAAGAGTGAGATTAGTTTGAGGATGCTGTTTTTCAGGCATAAGGTACGCTGGAGGAATTCAAAACTTTTGCCTGCTTCTGTTGGTGAGAAAAGAGTTATGCTGAGAAGAGGAAAACATTTCTTGGGCGAAATTATGGACAGGGAGGTATCGGGGACAAGCCCTGGTTTCTGATAGTAGATGCTACTTGAAAAGGAACCTCATTGCGGATGCTGCTTTGGGAGGTTTCCAAAGGAATCTGGGTTGACTCGTACCAGAGACAAATGTGCTAGGCTCAGTGGCCCTTAGTTCATGGTGGCAATTTACAGCACTGTATCTTGTCCTGTCAGGAAAAGCTAGTGGCAAACAGTCTTCTCTGTTGCCCTGAATTTGTAGGAGCTTGTTCTAGATGGGTACTGAGGCCTCTGCTTCCATAATTTTATGTGAATGTATAAATGTTGAAGGAATAAAGCAACTTTCACATTGCTGATTTGACTGCCAAATTGTGTATTTGGATTTCTAGTTATGTAAATTGAACAGAAAACTTATTTCCACTCTGATATTATTAGATGTATTATGCTGGTATGTACTTGTGTGTCTGATAGAAATGCTACTGTGGTGTGAGTCCTTGGTGCCTTAACACTAGAGGTGTTCGGCTGTGCAGCTTCCTACCACTGTCTACTCAGAAATCAAGTCTGACTGTGAAAAGTAGCAGCATGAATATCAAAGTTTCTCAGCAAACTAAATCTGGTAAGCAGTTGTGTGGGGTTCCTGAAGTCCCAAATCATGCTGTGCATTCAGGGTTCTTAGAGGTCATTTCCTTGCCATCCCCACCTTATGCCACAGGGGAGTTATGTACACAAACTGTAACATGTTCTGGAGGTGCTCGCTTACCTCTCGCTTCTGTACTTCTGACGTGTACTATGGATAGAGGCTGGACACGTGAGCTCAGGTTCAGAGGCTAAGGAAACCTGAAGGGAGGTACAGCTTCTGTCGAGATGCCTACCTATCATCTGACTAGATTGCATCTTCCTTCTCCGTTTAAGATAAACAGCAGCTTCCTCTCCATCCCAATACTGCAGTATGTGGGTGTCAGCTGATTCATTCACTAGCACTAGAACCTCACTCCCCCCCACTTTCTGGTTTTTTTCAGAGAGGAAAAGGATTTCTCTTGAAGTTGGCACCTGTGCAGACAGGAAAATTGCATGATGGTTTCTTCTCTGTTCCTGTAGCATTCCTATTTATCACTTGCCATAACTTGAACATTAACAACATCTTTTGATGAACGTAGGGACTTGACAAGAGTTAACTACGCTCTGAAATGTTCAGGCACAGTCACTTCTATAAATGCATTTCTCTGTAGAGTAACTGCTTTGCAGAACTGACCTGTCTGCAGCATTTCTACTCTGTTTGTGAGATCCTTTTAATTTATGAGAGTCCAAATATTTTTTTAAGCTTGAATTTACTACGAAGAAAGCCTCAACCTGTTGAGTTTTTTAGTTCATTAGTACTAATTAGAACTCTTTGTGCATTGTTATTTCACTTTTGTGTTGTCATAACAATCATTAAACTTCTATAGAATCACTTGACTGTACCCTAATAGAAAAACTCTGCAACAGTGCATATAAAATTAATATATTCCAAATCAGCTGGGAGTGGAACTGGAAGGTAACAGTTTAATGTTTTGTACCTGTTTTCAGTCTAAAGTTACTAAAACAAAACATATGCAGAAATTATGTAGAGGTTTACTTCCAGGTCCTTATGCAGTGAAGCACTTTTTTTGTGTGCAAAGCAGACTTGTTTCAGCTATGCTTTTGTTCAATATGGTTTTGTCTTCAAATATCCGAGCCTTTGCACTTCTTCACTAGGGTCATGTTTCTTCAGACTCTGTGGGTATAACTTAATTTAAACATGTAGTATGTGTTCATGGGTGATCTTGTAATATTTATGACATAGTAGGAAGATAAGAGTTTGAGGTGTTATTTCTTATGGGTGGTTCAGGTTTTGATTAGTATTTCCTGTCCAAAATAATCGAGTCAGTCTTAATTAAAATAATAAATTAGTTGCTAGAGTTAGTCACCTTGCACTCAGTTATTTCTACTAAATTTAGTCTGGTTAGTTTTGCAGACATCGATCCTTTTTTATTCAGAAAAGATATATTGAAAGACTTATTGTGATAATCAACAGTTGTCTTGAAGACAAATCTTCCAGTTTTGTACTACTGATCAATAACAAATACTTTCTCCAACAGGGATATCATCTTATAATTTTGACGTGTAGTATAGAGCAGTTATTTTTTAGAAGGACTTCCTCTAGTGGTACTGTGAATGTATGGGTTTGTATTGTATATGAATTAGTGCAGATAAGAAGCCTCTGGCTGGCTGGATTGCTCTCTTCCAGTCAAGAAGCATGTAAAGTTTGCTGATTCCTTGCATCTTTTAGTGGTTCTGTTTGTTTTTCTGTTCAGAGGCCTAGACATACAATTTGGTAGGAACTGCCATAAATAACGTATCAGACACAGGAATGCTATCTGGGGTTTTAAAACATACGGTGTTTTTTTTAATTCTAGAAATTTTCTTTGGAAAGTGGGAAAAAAATAATTATATGTCAAGGATTTTAGTCTGGTTTGCCCAAATCCTGGTAGAAAAAATAGTATTCTTGCGGGTGTGAAGTCTATGCAGTATGGCTGGGTGGTTTTGAAGTATTCTGGTTCTGCCACTTCACTCCCCTGCCATCTATCTGTGGAAAGTGCCTGTGTACTTGGCACATATTTCCTGCTTCCGTTAAGGCAGACAATCTTAAACCGGGCTGTTATAAATGACAATAGCCAATTAAACTCTGGTCTCGTAATCAATCATCAAACAGGATTTATTAAAGCAAGCAGTAAACAGGCAAAACAGCGCTGGGCGGCTGGGGAATCTTTGTTCCACCAATGGCGAGCAAAACTTACACAAAAGTTACTCTTTTTCTAGTCAGCAGTTTGGGGGTTTTTTTTGATATCTTACAAGGAAGTTACAGCTGGAGGGATAGATACAAGGTTTTACCCATATAAGCTTAAATANGGGCCATTTCTTTTTCACCAAAGGCATGTTAAGATCTTAAACATGGTATGTGTTTTTTCTGAAATACATTTTGTCCAAACATCTGATACTGCATATTTGTACACAGCAATGAAACCTGAAACTGGCTTGTATTGTTCCACTTTTTATGACCTTTTTGGGCACTTTTACTATTTTTATTGTTGAAGGTGTTGTCACAGGGCAAGTGAATGAGTATTTACCTAACATTAAGAAGAGCTTTTTTGCATCTTGAGAAATGGCAACATTTGCTGGCTAACAGGAAAAAATACTAAATAAAGGCCAGACTTGCAAAATTTTGAAAGGCTATTAACACTGTCTTGTGTCTCTTCCTGCTGTTTTAGGTCTTTTCTTTTTTCTCTTGTTAAAATATGCTCAAAGGAACTATATGGTACCTCTTTTTTGTGAGAGGGTGTGTGTTTCTTTCCTTCTCCAACTGTCGATTTTGCATACTAACTAATTGAAGCCAACATATTAAAAAAAATGAAAAAGAAGTCTTAACAGGATAGAAGTATCCTTAAAGATTTTTTTTTTTTTTTTTAGATACAGAAAAGTGGCATAATATGGGGGTTTTTTTGCACTTCTATCCCTGAATAGTTCAACAAAGGTGCTTTTTATAAAAAGGTGTTTTTTTGGTTTTGTTTTTAATTGCCTATCCTCTGACATGAATCTAAAATCTGCAAATTAAGCCAAAACATTTCCCTCAGTGTCACCAGCGGTAAAGGAAACAAAGGGAATTAGACTTTGTTTGCAGGTGTGATCCTGGTAGCACCCCATGGAAGCTCCTCTTTTTGGGCTCTGGCATTAGCAAATGACTGGAACTTAAAGAATAAAGTGTTTGATCAGGAAATGCAGGTCGTGTTCCTGGGTGTGTTAATTCTGCAGTATGTGAAGTAGGAAAGTGCAGTGGAACTGCATTGTTGTCCATTAAATAAGCTTATTGCACTTTTAAAATTAGACCTTGAAGTTTTTTTTTTAAATTAAAAATTGCTATTATAATATGATTTCTCTTTTGAGTAGACTTGTTCTTTAAATAGAAAATGAAACCTTGTTCCAACATCGCTGAACATGCAGTAGAGTACATTACAGGACTTTGTGATGTGTGTGGGAAATCAGCATAGTAAATATAATAAATTATGCATATCTTAAGGGAAATTCCGAGACAGAAGTTAAAGAATTTGGTGTGTGGGATATTACAGTTGCTTTTTCTGGGACACAGTAGCTTACAAAATGACATGTCTCCTAATCAGCTTTTGTGCATTATGAAACTATAATCCTTTGTACATCAAAATGATTCCATTGAGTGATAGAAAAGTAAGAAAATGAGGGATATAGAAACTCCGTAAAAGGTTAGTAGCATGGAAATTGATTGCGCTGTTCACTTCTGGCCCGCAGGTTCAGCTGCATGTTTCCTGGTTACTGCAACCTGAAAATAAATAATTCTCTTCAAATCCAAATATCAGAAGAGAAAAATCATGAAACTGATATTTCAGGCAGCTGTTTGGCAGTGAGGATGAAAGAGGCAAAACAGCTGACTTACTGCTCCTTTCTTACTCAAGGTGGAATTCCCTTTGTGCCTGTTAGGGGTTTTGGTCGGTACCGAGGTGATGCTGCATTGCTGAAGAGAGCACTTGGCAGTGATGCTCAAATGAGCGGTGCTCACAAATAGGATTTCTTACTCCGTTTTTGTTGTCTCCCCTTCCTGTGCCCCGAACTTGTAGGAGAGGCTTCAATTGCACTGTCTCAGCAAGGACATCCATTAAATGTGAAGTCAATATGTACAGAAAATGTCTCACCAAGTCTTTTATTTGATTTCTTGTGACACCTGAGGGCAGTTAACATGCTGACTGATCTGGGGGTGATGGGTGTGGGCCTCAAGTAATAGGCAGTGAATTATCTTGAATTATGTTTTAATAAGCATCAAATTTCAATGTATATGTATCACAGTGCCTTGGAGGAGGATTTGTTGAGTCTTGAGGTGGAGCTGTAATTCCATCTCTGCAGACCCAGGGAGCTGTGCTGCTGCAGAGAGACTTGCTGTGATGGGGCCTTATCTCAGGAGACTTGATGCTGTGTACTTTTTTACTGTGTGTCTTACATGAATTTAAATTACCTGTTCCTTAATGAAAGCCCAAGCCGTTGACACAGTCTATGGATTTAGGTGATTTTAAAAATTATTATTTTTAGTGTTTACACAGTTTGCTACTGGGTACTCTTCAGATGTATCAGGAATGTATTTCTGCTTGTTGGTGCTCTGTGGAAAAGTGTGAGGAACAAGATAAACAGAGAAGTGAACACTCACCTCTATGAATACCCCTTTTTACTTATCTTTGTAGTGGATTCACAATTGCACACCAAAGTAATTAAATTTCAATATAAATCAAGGTGTAGTAGAACAGAACATTTTACTGATGATGATACAACTGACATGTTGTGCTGGTGCTGGGCACCTCCTTAAGGGATTTTCTTTGGAGTGGTTATACTGAGGTGGGATGGGGCCAACCAGGTTGAAACCAGGCTGGAAAACTCAGCAGTGAAATGAGGTCAGGGGGTACAAACCCAAAGCACTCAAGGTTGAGAGGTATGGAAGCTGAATATACAGTGTATTTCAAAAAGATGGACCTGATTTTAAATCACCATATCTCTGAAACCACAAACTTCCCATGAATGAAATAACTACCACTTGAAAGGGCGAGGCATAAACTTTCCAGCGGTATGTAAATTTTTGTGTAACTGTAGCACGTTGCCGTGGTGAAATATACTGCTTTGAAATTGGGTCCATCTTTTTGAAACACCCTGTAGTTGTTTTCTGAATGTCTGAGGCACGTTCTCTGTTCTTACCAATGAATGGTAGGGTCCATCAACAGAACCTGCAGACCATTCTTTGTGAACAAGTGCTCAAACACACCCTGCTCGAGGAGCAGTGTTTATGTGGGCAAATGTGCTTGATTTTTGTATGAGCATCCAAACTTCAGAAACCATCTGAGAAGAAAGCAGCTTCCCTTCTCTGGCGCTCTTGAGAGTGTGTGTTCAGTGAGGAGCCCTGAAATGTGAAAATACTCTCCTTTGTCAACAGTGAAAACATTAAAAGCCTTAGAAAATAATTTTGAAACATAGTTTTTACTTTCTAGAGGCTTCCCAAAGCCTTCATTTTTAAAAAATAATCATAAGAACAGTCCAGATCTTGGCAGTGTTTCCTGGTTGGCCAAGTTTTGGGCTGTGAGGGCTGGAAAACATCTTAAGGTATTGCTGTGTGTTTGCTTAGCACTCCTCCCTTAGGCAGAATATGGATTTGTTTTTGTTTCTAACCCATGTGCTTTTTTTTCCTTTGAATGATCCTGTGAATCTGGAATCCCCAGCAGCCCTGGCTCACTGTTTGACTTCGGCTATCTGGGACTGACTGGCTGATTTCCAGCCCCTGCGACCACCCATGTACAAAAACAGCAAGTGGAAATTTTTATCTATTGAAGTTTAGCAATAAGGTGCAGTGCCCGGTCGCTAAGTCTAGTTTGGCAGAATCCCCATGCTTTTGGAGTCACTGCCTTATTTGAGCCAGATCAATGACACGATCATTAAATAACTGAGCTCTTCCATTTGAGAAGCTTTGCCTCTGAGGCACTTCTTACTTTCACCTCTGACTCCAGCAACGTTAAAACAATCAATATTGACTCAAAAAATATAGGCACTGAGAAAATATTTCTCTTCTGGGGGATAACTGCAGAATAATCTTACCGTTGGAATGCCTTGTTAGTGAGCAGGTAGAACATTCCCTGCATTCTATTTGTGCAGATGCTTGTGCACTAAGTGTGGATGAAATTTCAGCTCTGACTTTTGCCTGTTGTTTTAGATTGTTCAGTCTGGCCTTGCCTTTCTCTTACAGCTCTCTTTCACCCACTAGTAATCTTCTTCCTCCGAGTGTCCCACCAAGGCCCACACCATCTCACTTGCTGGAGGACCCAGTTCTAAGAATGAGAAGAAATTCCCTCTATGAACACCTTTTGTCCTTGAGTTTTGCCTTCAGACCAACATGTCAGTAGCATATTGTACAAACCACCATCACTGGTAGCAGTTGCTGCTGCTTGCTGACCTCCGCTGGGCTCTGACTGGTGCTCAAAATGAAAAGTTGTGCTTCTAGTTAAGTCTTCCAAGTACTTTGCATGTTGTCTGTTACCTAAATGAGTAAACCATTTTGATTTTATTATTTAATTTTTCATGGATTTTTATATTTTTAAGTCTTAACCAGATTTTTTTTTTTCCTGAGGAAAAACCTGTTAGTCTTTTTTAAGCTTTCCCTGAAGATACTGTCTGTTCTACTGCTTCTAAAAATTCAGGTTGCACCCAGTTCATTTTTTTAATGAGAAGGTGTGCTGTATATTTCTTGTCTGCCTTCTCCCTTCTCTATTTTGAGTAAAACTTCGAGAGTTCATAACCAGACAATAAAATATAAAACCTGAGAAATTCACAGTATGTCACCTGGTCTTGATGGGACCGAAGTGCACTGAAAAGGTTCAGACAGAATAGATCAAACATGTTTTACCCTTCCAAACAGTGGCTACTGCTATGCTTTTGCTGGTTTTGAATCGTACTGCTGCTGATGGTGATACTTCATTAGCAAACCTGGCAGCATTGTCACTAGACATTCAAGTTTGTGCTGTCAATATCTCAAGAGATGTAACACATTCTTCTGGTGTTTTCCCTTATACCCTGCAACAAAATCTTAGTATTGTTCCATTCAACCACACAGTCCACTGTATGCCTTATTCCAAATAATGTAATAATTTTTTGTCTTACTTACATCCATACTTTGTTTCCTCTGTTTCTCTTCCTCTAATTCCAGTCTTCCAAACAATATGTGAAGAGTTCCCCTCCATGTACCGCAATGGAGATATTCTGTTTGCAAGTACAGTTTTTGAGCTAGTTTTGATATTTATTTATTTGTTTATGGAGAAAGAGTTTATGAAATGTGAATCTTCTCATTTGCTGTTTTCTGAAGAACTGGATCTTTTTTCCGAGCGCAGGTGTTGTCTCTTCGGTGACACAGCCACATTGGGTGGGGTAGGCTGAGCCGGCAGGGATAAGGTGGAAGTCCAGCTGTTTGCTTTCCTTTTAGATGCTTTCTTTAGCCTGTTATTCTGTCAATCAATCAAATTTACAAGGTGACCTCAGTCGTGGATTTTATAGACACATAAAATTATTGGTCAGGTGTGAGAGTGAATAAACAGCCTGACTGGGAGTGACAGCAACTTGTTGAAGTGCCGCTGTCACAGGAGAAGCACCTGTGTCCTTAAACTCCATCGCACGAAACCACATCCAGCTTCTGCTTTCGGAGGTCCTGAGTGCATGTCAGTTCCTTGGCAGCTTGTTGCTATATAGCGGATTTCCTCATAGATACCTAGTGTCAGCTGGAATATATGGGGATTTTAATGCAATTACAGTGTAATATCCTAGATTACATTTGGGGTTTTATGCTACTTTTATCTTTCTTGTTGTTGACATTATTGCTGTATTTTTCATTGGTAGGTGTTTCAGAGTGAAGGTGTTAAATTGCCAGCAAACACCAAAATATTTGGTTTTATGCTGGCAAAATCCTTTATCCATAAGACAATATTTTTTTTATTAGCCACTGGTGACTTGACTGTATTGTTTTGGTTTTTTTCCTGTAGTGACTTCACTGTTATCTTGCCTTTAATTTGAAAACAAAACAAAAAGCAGAGCTGCTAAGGAAAGTGCTGGTTAAAAATGGTTGGCTCATAGAAAGTGAGGGAGCAAAGGCTTTGTTTTGTGAAAATTATTCAATGATGGGTACAAAACCAGAGATATCTATTTGAATAAGAAAGAAGCAGAAAACATTATTTCTGCATGTACGTTGCGTTGTCCCTATTTGTATTGCTCTCTAGAGGCTGCTAAATGTTTGTGAAGTACAAACTGTCCCACATTAGAATGTTCTACTTTTGCAGTGCAGACTCAGAAATCCTGTAACTTGCTGCCTGCTGAAATATCTTCTAGCTGACATCTTCATTCTGAATTTTAAAAATAATTTTTCTATGTAATAAAAGTTGAAACAAAAGCAGGAAGAGAAAAATCTTCATCAAAACAGAGTTGTTTTGCAGTTTGCTCAAGAACAGTGGTTCTACACAAGTGTGTGCAGCAATGTTGTGTTTCCAGTCTGGGATGAGTTGTTAAGGTAGGGCTGCATGTCCCGTATGTTGAAAATGTGATCACTCTAAAAGAAAAGGAAGAGCTTAATGAGTCTAGCAGATAATCAGGACATACAGTTGACAGACATTTGAATATTGGAATATTTCATCTCTCAGAGCAAGGATCTGTAATTACTGGTGTGCATATTTGGAGGTTATGGCAGTGGGGAGGATGTGACTGTTAGGGAAACATGAGTTGTCCACATTAATGCAGTGCAGTAAAGATGTGGTAATAGCCTTTATACCAGGTCCATTGGAATCATGGCAAACAATTAACTTCACTGTGCTGTCAGTCTGGTCCTTAAGTATAGCTTTCACTTAGGTAGATAGTATTATTTTTCCAACAATAATGCAATATTTACTTAAAAACATTGCAAGGCTGTGGCTTTGGAGTATCTCAGTAAATAATACAGGTCTTTTTTTTTTTTTTTTAAATGTGAAATGCTTGGGGAAATTAATGGCTTAATTAACTGCAACAGTTACATCAGCCATGCTGTTCTTAATAAGAAATGGGTTGCATGATGTATGCTGTAACAGCACTAGTACCCCTTATTTTGCAGTCAGCCCTGTTTTGGAAACAAGTGCAGCTAGTACCAGCCCCGATTTGCAGACTTAAATGGCCTCTTTGAGTTTGCAAGTGGTTGTGAAAATCTACATGAACAACAGGTCAAGGCAAACTTCTCCACTTAAAGGTGCTTTACTTCAAATAGCCAAAAAGATAACAAGCATGTTTACTTTGAATGTAAGCAAAAAATAGTTAAATAATTTCCACAAAATATTACTCATCTCAGCAGATATAATAATATGCTAAGCTTAGTGTAAGGGCTTTTTAAAAATGCAGTATTTTCATTGGAAGAGTATCACAAAATTATTGGAGGGTAATAATCAATATATTCTCCTAGCTCAAGTTTCTCTAAAGCTTGGCATTTTTCTTTACTGGTAAAAGTATATGTGTATTTCTGCTGCCAGGACACAAGGTATTGTGAATATTGGACTTTCTGAAAGTCTTATGTTCACCATGGTCTGTTGCACATTAATAGTAGTCGTAGTGGTGTCTACAGGTTTTTTACGCCTACCCCTTTCTCCCTTCCTTTACATTATGTAATATACTTAAGTCTCCTCTGTGAGCTTAAGTGATGAGCATTTTCTGTTTGCTTTTTGTGAATACTCAGGAAGTTGCTGAGAGCAGCCTTCATATCTATACTTCTACAAACTAAGAAGCTTCCAACTCTTCCCATATTCAGGAAACCTTGATATGGAAATTACTAATTTAAAAAAACCACCCTCCATGGTGATTGTAGCTGCCTAAATTACATTGTTCTGTTCCTGTATTAGTAAAGTCCAATACCCATATTTTTTCTATGCAGATGAAAAAATCCAACCAAGAGGTTTTAACTGTCCTTAGCACTATTTCGTAGTTACATTTAGAACCTGTGTGATGCACACCTCCCTCTCAATATGCTTCTGATTTTAGGGCATGATATGTTTTTTAGGAAATGAAGACAACCTGCTGTAGCTAAATAACATATTGTGTAAGCCAGTGTTTAATTCTTTGACTGAGCCCTGCTCTATGACAGAAGAGCAGTGAAACTGAAGAACGGGATTCAAGCTGTAGAGAACTGGAGTCTCTCCAATCTATTACTTTTTGCAGATGTAAGTTCTGACGAGCTGTATTTGCTTACGTATAAAACTCTTCACAACTCTCTAGCAAAGCTATTTAGAGTTCTGTAGTGTGACAAAATCTCCTTTCTCAATAACAGCAAGTGTTCAGTAAGGAGCCATACTTTGTGTCTTCACGTTAACTGTAACTGTTCTTTGTAGCGCGTAGCAATAAAAAGAGCAGTCTGACTTCCAACTTGCTAAAGGGCACTGAGAGGAGAGGAAGCAAAAACACACTTATAAATGAAAAGTGGTTTGCTGTAACAGTCTTGTTGATGGGTTGACTATTAGTCCTCCTGTCAGCTGCAGAATGTACTTAGTGCCCTGAGCCTCCTTGCAGGCCTGGTTCACCTTTCGTTGCTGTGTATCAGACACCTCAGGAAAGTTACTGGAAAAACAGCTTGCAAAATATTTGTGCTTGGAATTTTATAGCAGTGTGTATGCAGAAATTCCATATGATTCCCACTACTTGTGGTATACATTATAGCAGTATTTTAACAACAATAGGAGTTTGTAGTGATTTCAGAGTTCATTGTTTTTTTTGTCTCCTCAATTGTTAGCTGTGTAAGAAGCAGACTTTTTTTGCCACTCTTCAAATGTCTGTTTTAGTGTTTTACAATTTGATTGGCAGAAAAAAACCAACAAACAAAAAACAAGCAAACAAAACCAAAACAAAACCAAAAAACCCACAAAACCAAACCAACAAACAAAAAAGAAAAAAGCACCAAACAAACCAACCAACCAACCAAAAAAACAAGTTCATGTATTAGCTCTTCCACTTGCTTGATTGTTTTCTGGGGAGTGAAAAAAAGATCTGTGCTTTGATGTGTTGTGAATGGGCTGATCTGAGCTTGGGGGATTAGTGTCTGAGTTGCTGGGCTCACCATCTGGGACAATAATTTAATGTACTTTCTTTTTTTAAGAAAGGACTGTGCAAGACCTTGAGGTCAGTGCAGTTTCAAAGAAGTATTCACCAGGAGTCCAACTGAAAGAACCTCTGGAGTTCTAGTTTTATTTCAGGCTGTATTACAAAACAAATTTAATGGAGACCAGATCCTCAGTACATATGTATCTGCTGATAAAGTTAGTATGAAAAATCTCCACAGCAAACTTTGTCCCAGTGAAGTACAAGTTCTTGCATCCCAAAAAAAAATGTGCTGGCTCATAGACAGTTGGGGGCTCTTGAGAGAGGCCCTGCTGTCTCTCCCCCTGTTGCTTCTGTTTAGAGTAATGAGGCCATCTGTCCTGTCTAAACGAATCAACCCAGGTTCAGCTATTTTCCTTCAGTTAGACTCCAGGGAGGGAGAGGAAGCCTTTGGTCATTGGGAATTAAGTTTCCTGAAGTTCATTAAAACTGCCTCATGGATGCCAATGTAGGGTAAACCCACACATCATACTACAAGTTAGTACAGTTCCCTGTGTAACGTGTGGTGGTTTTACACAGGTAGATGGAAGCGACCTGGCTCTTCTAGCCAAAAAACACTTCTTCCTGTAACTCCAAAGGGACTACAAAGCTTAACATTTCACTATCAAAATATGTATTCCATAAGAAACTAACTTTGACTCAACAGATACACACAAAATACTGTTTCTTCTCCTGTTATCTAATTTATTCAGCTTAGTAGTTGCATTTGATTAGATTACTGTAGTAATTAATAACTAGTTTGCATGAATAGTTCAGAATTCTCTCCAACAAATATTCTGGTAGTGAACCCTCTTCCTGTATTCTCTGAAAAGCCTGGCTTGGTTGTTAAGGATTCTCCCTATATCTCCTAAAATGGGAAAGAAGCAAATCAGGTATATAACGTGAATGGAAGTGATGCTGAATTTCATTCTGTAGTGATTGTGATGGGAGATTATGCTTTGTTAGAAAATAGGAATATGGGAATAATGCTGCAGGTGCTGTAGAGGATACTTGGACATGTCACTATAAACTCAATGGCACTGTCTACCATGAGAAAGGTCCCCTGTTCCAAGACATCTCGGCACTAGTTCCCCCTGAGAATCTCTGCACGCCTGCAGCAAAGCTTGTGGGTAAGCTGTTTAGTTTATGCACACGTAGATGATATGCAGGTAGTCCAGTCTGAAACAAGTACAAAAGAAGAACAAGAGGAATGAAAAATGTAGATGTAACTAGTTAGGCCGCAGATGAATTGAATACAGCTGTCTTTTTAATAGTCTACTAGACTAGAATGAGACAGGATGGTGACTACCGGATGATCTGGTCAACAAATGTGAATTTTTTAATGCTGTGGTTGAAGTATCTCTATTTTGTAGTAGAGGATATTTCTGAATGCCTTTACAATGCCTTTACAAATTTGGGAAATCTTGAGTGAGTGAACTTGAACAGGAAAAAGAGGTGATGACATACGGTGCGTGCCTGGGAGACAGCTATTTGATTTTTCTTCCAAGACTTGTAAATGTTGAATGTGGTATGAATAGAAAAGGCAAGATGATGCCCTAGTTCTTTAAGAGCACAGAGGATCAGTATATGATCTTCAGTTCTCACTTCCCAGTTTTGTCTCTGGTGCACTCTGCCTTTAGTATAAGATGGAAGACTAACTTCTGAAACGAGAGTGTGTGTGTCTGTATGGAAAAAAAACCCTATACAGGATATTGCAGCAGGGGGAAAGCAAAATTAAAAAAAAAAAAAAAAATCTGAAAACTACTTGGGTGACAGTTCTGCTCAACTTGTAAAGTCAAGAGCTGTGACTGGGAATCCTGCTTTGTGTTTCAGGAATCCACAGGGGAGCTGGAGCAAACAACTTGGGGTTCCAAAGTGGGGCTGTGGCCCAATGTTGAGATAATTCCCTGTAGTAGCTGTCAGTGGTGGGGAGGAGGGCAAAGATCACAACCATGTCGCTCCGTTCCCCGAGCATCCCCAGAGCGATGCCGAGGTTGTGATGCCAGTCGGTGCATGCGCAGTGATGCTGTCATGATAAGTCATGAGTGCAGTGCTGGTTTGCTTTTCTCATCCTTATGTCGTGGTGGCTCTTGCTACTTTACTTTTTATTAACGGATCTCTCACATAAATTAGCACTGCTTCAAGAGAGTGTAGAAGACTAGGAAGTCGATAGTGCTTGCTAGGCAGTGGTGTGGACTTGCCCGTGTGTGGTTAATAGTCTGCGTAGCATGCTTTGAAGTACAAAGCCCACTTGCTATATTTGCTAATTGCCTTTTGGAGAAACATAGTGAATGATATTTTTACACATTTTATTCTAACACTAGTTAGTGGAATCAATTAAGAATTATGGAGATATTATACTATTTATTACCACAGGAAAACAGTTATCAGCGAATAGACCATTCAGCAACATGAAATTACAATACTGTTCTTCATATTGTTTATACTAATATATTTTACATCTATCACATCTCCCAAGGAGAATTTAGTGAATATCAAATAAATGTAATACTTCCCATCAAACAGTGGATCTGATCTAAATCTGAATTTATCAGTTAAGTGTATTTTGTCCAGTCTGGTAGAACTATTTCATTTTTGGCGTCAGCCCTCAATGTTGAGTGTAAATCATATAATACTTCCAGGAAAATACCGTGAAACATTCTGTTCACAGATCACTTGTGTGGTAGCTAGTGAAAAAAGCACCATGAGACAGGTTTGTAGAGAAGAGCTGGAGAGGGGGAGTGGGGAGCAACAACCAAATGCATGCAGAGAGTTTAAAGAAAGGGAAAACTAGGACTAGAGGGACTTACATAGTGAAGCAAACTAACAGATACTGGGGAAAGGCCGAAGGAAAAATAATAAATGTAGCTTCCAGTAAGAGGGAGAAAACAGAAATTATTAACCATGTTGGAGAAGTGGAAGGAAGGATTGGAAATGTGTAGCAAGAAGGAAGGAGGCCGGGCAAGGGAGATGAGAGGTTCACTGGAGCTGGATAAGAAATGGGTGCTTGGGAGCTATTGTGCTGTGACCCAGTGCATAACACTAATACAACGGGGTCATCAAAAAGTCAAGTTATCTGTAGTTATAACTAAATTAGCTCTTAGGTAGCAAGGTCAGTCAGATACCTCTTCTGATATAGCAATGTGTATTTGTCCTGGTGTTCTTCTAGTGGTGTTGAGGTCTCTACAGCCTCTGGTGCACTATCCACATCCCCAAAAACCCAACAAATCTGACCAAATGCGTTGTGAGAAGAAAGCAGCTTTGCTCCTCCCTCTTATCCACCCTCACAATGTCTGAGCCCGTCGGGTGAGCAGGCTTTGGGTGTGAGGCTGTGCAGGGAATGTCAGCAGTACAGAAATCATCTCCCCTCCCTCCCCTTCCCAAAAGTGTGTTGGTTTAGCTCTCGTCCAGTTCCCTGGGTGGCTGCATAAGCGCTTGCAGCAGTGTAAGGCTGGGGATGAGTAATTGGGTGAATGACAGCATTCATAATAGTAATAGGTGCAAGTTTATGCCAGCATAAAATATACATGCGTCTGTAGCCTCGAACAGCAATTTAGAAGGAAGGATTGAGTTGATGGGTTTTTTGGAAAACATTAATGAGTTCTGTGTCATAATTAATTTTCTGCTAATTTCCTTATATTTTTGAAAAGGACACTAGGTTTTCTAGAGTGGTGCAGGAAAATGCAAGTCTGTCCCAGAATGTTCAGAAAATATCTATTTTTTGATGATAAGAAATCAATCGACTCTGTCTAGCCTTCGCCTCCAGTATGAAATCTAGAATAAAGCAGAAATCCGAGATTAAGGAGCACTCATTTAATATAATCTTTCTGTTAACGGTGTGTGGTGGTGGTGGTGGTGGTTCTTTTTTTGTTGATTGCACACTGATGTTTTAGTTGTTGCTAAGCAGTACTTATACAAAGTCAAGGACTTTTCAGCTTCCCATGCTCTGCCAGTGTGGGGTGTACAAGAAGCTGGGAGGGGACATAGCCAGGACAGCTGAGCCAACTGGCCAAAGGGACATTCTGTACCATGACATGCTCAGTATGTAGACTGGAGGAAGTTGGATGGGTGGCTGGGATTGCTGCTCAGGGATGGGCTGGGCATCGGGCAGTGTGCTGCGGGCAATTGCATTGCGCATTGTTCATTTTGTGCATTCTGTTATTGTTGTTTTATTTTCCTTTGCTGTCCTATTAAACCGTCTTTATCTCAACCTACAAGTTTTACCTTTTTTTCAGTTCTCGTCCCCATCCCATCAGTGGGTGCAGGAGTGAACGAGTGGCTCAGTGATGCTTAGTTACCAGCTGGGGTTAAACCATGACAGATGCTTATAAAAATTTCATCTGAGATCACTCTCTGTGCTGGCAGTATAAATTAAATTTTTTCTTGTGACACAGTATTTAGCACAGTTGGGTCACAAGTTATCACCCATAAGTATTCTAAGAATGCACCATAGCAGACTTGAAATATATGTTATTTCTAATTTTTATTTTCATTTTGGCTTAAATATGATCAAGTACAGATGTCATCTTCTGAACAAAGTGTGTTGTGTCTCACCTGCAGAGCCCTGCCCTGCTTAAGGCTCTCTGCCCCTAGGGTCATAAAATCCACGTTTGTGGTTTAAGTGGAATAGATGGACAGAGCAAACATTGACTGGGGTTAGAGGCATAAATCAATGATGAATAAATCCACAGGGATTTGAGAGACAGGTAAGGAGTGGTGGAAAGAGGCTCTGTTGCTGTGGCAGCCGAGAGAAAGGGGATTTTGAAGGAGTTAGAGTAGTTTGCACAATGCTGGTAAAGAAGGGGCTGTCGAGAGTTTGTCTGTCCAAGACTATGAGGAAGGTTATAGTAGTTTCAAGAGGTTTAGAATCAGAAGAATGAGCAGATGGTTCTGATGACTGCATATGAGGCTGAGGGCTCCCTTCCCCACACTGTTTGCCTAGATTGCTTTCTTCCAGGAAGCTGTCAGGGAATGGAGAAACCTTTCTTTCTAGAAGCCTCCAACCCTTACTTTTGTAAGCATTTCCCCCTCTTTGACCCCTACAAGCTACTGCCCCATCAGTGGGGAAAGACAACTCAAGCATTTTCTGATGTGGAAAGAGAAGAACAGGAGAAAACCTTGAATCTTGCTGTTTGTGGTGCTACTGAGAGAAGCAATTTTCTAAGCAAATGGCATGTTCTTTTATATACCTGGAAGAACTGAATACCCTTGTGGTTTGTGCAATTCTAGACCTTAATGTTAAAAAGGATTTTTAATTGTAGTCCTGTACTCTAAGTAGAGTTAATTTTTACCTCTTCCAACCTGAAATTTTACCAGTGTCTCCTGAATAGGAGGCTGAAGTGGTAGATTATGGATTAAAATCACTAATGAGCAAACTTATTGAATATAAATTTATGGACAGAGATCCCTTTCTGTAGTGGTAGGCTCTGCTGCTGAAATCTGACTCAAACTTCTGAAGCAAACTAGCTTGGATGTTGAGCATGGCAAATGCTACTGCTGTGGTGTTTCCTATTTACTTGCATTCTGTTTAGGAATGCCTGCTGTATGTATTCTTAACATATGTTAACCTCTCTGCTGCAGTTCTTGCCAAGAAACTGTCACAAAGGTATTTAGCAAATGAAACTGCACAGGAAACATTCCTGGTGTACTGGAGTGCCTGGTGTTACTAATTGGGCATGTATAACAGGAGGGTGAAGATAAATAAAGCTACATATGTATAGTAGTTAGGTAAAGTGCATGATATTTTGCATCATAATTGTAATCCTTTTAGCTGTTAGCGATCTCCAGAAAGGCATAATAAAAAAATCGGCAAAACAAGCAAATGATGGAAACGTAGTCCAGCCTTCTCTGAGACTCTGCATTAACAACGTGAGGCAAATCATGCAGGGCTGTTGTTGCAAGTATCCAAAGCAGGTTTATTTCCTTTTTTGTGTGTATGTGCACTTGTACTTTACAGAGTGTTTGTTTCTTTACATCTTTTCCAGTCAGGCATTCATCCTCCTAGTCCCTGGCCCTGAACTGGCAGAAGTTGCCATTTCATTGGAACACAGTGCTGTGTTTGCAGGGTATGCTGTTATTTTCTCTGAATAAAGGAAAGTGTTAGCTCCTGCTGAAAGGGACTCAGTTTTGCCCATCTATCTCAGCAGTGAGGAATATTTTCTGCAAAGCAAAAGGGCACAGAGGAAGCACTTTGGGTATCCAGTCTTTAAGCAGGGCCGGCATTTCCAGGCAGGACCGTAGAGCTGGGGGGTCCCACTCTGTGCAGCACAACAGTGGTGGCTTTATGCAGGGAGCAGCAAGGGCGAAGGGAAAATGGACTAGATGATTGCACATGGGGTCATGTTGAAATAGATGTCAGATATGCAAAGTGGATTAGAGCAGAAAGTCTCAGATCTTCTACCTCTTTTTCCCTCCAGTAAATAAACTTATTCTAAATTTTGGATCATTTCCCTTCCCCTTTCTTGTCCCTGGACTATGTATTCTTCCAGGAATGCAAGGGATTTTTGTTGTCTTTAGTTTGGAAAGTCTCTCTCAGCTCAGGAATGCTGCTTGGCACAGGAAGCACAGTAATAGTCAAGAGAGATTGAACTGTTATTGCTACAAAGAGAATTAAAAAAATGTGTGCTTGTTATGTTTAACACTTTGTGGTCTACGCCTCTCATTTAACTGAGATCACAAGTATGAAGTAAGTGCCCAGTAAGGTAATATAAAGCAGTGATTTCCCAAAACGTGGAGCAAAGGAATGTGTG
Source organism: Pampusana beccarii (assembly GCA_013399365.1). Taxonomy (NCBI): domain Eukaryota; kingdom Metazoa; phylum Chordata; class Aves; order Columbiformes; family Columbidae; genus Pampusana; species Pampusana beccarii. Next base: position 1,875,390 of record VWYH01008418.1, read on the forward strand.
ATCTTGTAACTTTTATTGTTAAGTTTAAATTACAAAAGAGATTTACAATAATGCTGGTTTTCATTCCAGATACTAAAATGCTTCATCATGGTAGCTTAAGTGTTGTAAGTGTTGGCCAATATTGCATTTCCAACAAGAGTGTCATAAGCGAGTAGAAATAAAATAGAAATTAAACTGTAGATTGAGAAAAATTGTATGCTTGATGTGTGTGAATATATACAGAATTGGTTTCAGCTTGTCCACATCAACATAGGTTCATTGAAATGGGGATAACCACCTGTCTTATTTTAATACATGTCTATAATTAATTGTGCAATTTTAGAACTTCTTGAGAATACTGAAATAAATGTATTTCCTTGAGTGCTAGGCCAAAGACAAAACCAATCTCACAAAAACGAGATAAAAAAGCCAAATCCAAGACTACATAGTAATATGAACATGGTTTAATTACTAATTTGAGCAGAAGATATTTGTAACTGTTCACATACCTTGAAAGGAAGGATCTAGTGAAAAGAATAATTTACAGTTGTTTTGATTTTTGCAGTATGGTTTGGTTTGTATGTAAATAAATGAGATGTTTCTGACACGACTGGGTAGGGAATCAGCAGGGAGTAAGGCCGCTCTGTGGCTCAGGCCTGCATCTGACACCCATCCTGTGTTCGGATCCACAGCCCAAGCTCGTGGGTGAGCCCATGCAGATTTGTGTGAGTCCTGGATGGGTTCTGCCTGGTGTTGCAAGCTGCCCGGCTTTATTGGCTTGCAAGGGCTCTCACTCTGGATGTGGAAGACTGTCTGTGGCTGCTGCCCAGTTTGAATGAGCCCCTCGCTGTGAATGATCATGTATCCTGAGTCGTGTAAATTCTTTGCGTGTGCCAAGGTAACGCTTAAAGCAGCACATCTGGATATACAGACCTGTGTTCTTGTAGCATTAGTTTTCACATAAGGAAAGATGCCTTTCAGGGAAAAATCAAAATATTTGAGAAAAGCATCTTGGGCAATAAACATATAGTACTTGTTGCACCATGTAACAGATTTCAAGGAGATCTTACTGCATGTGTGTAATAGACCAAAATAAGGTTCTATTTCGTAACACTTGGATTCTTTTAATCTATTTAAAATTGACATCTTAGTATACAGCCATGTGTGCTGTGTTTCCGAACTCTTGTGTAGTTATTTAATGTAGAGTTTCCATGGGATGCTCAGAGGTTGGCAACATGCTGTGTTTTACAAGGATTCTGAGAAAATGAACCCCTGGATCTCCCGCAGAAAGCCCTGTTGCCGGCATCTTGACTCTGGTATGATGATCCTTTAAAGGAGCAGTGGTTTGTTCTCTTGTCTTTCCTGGGTTGGTTGTAGGTCCTTAAGTCCTGAGCTTTCAACTGCATGGGTGCTGGCATGTTCCTTGTGAAGCCAGAGGCAGTCAGGGTGCATCACACTCCACTGCAGGGCTCGTCATTCGGTTTGTCAGGGCAGACAGAATACTGAATGATTCTTTCAAACTGAAATGTTAGAGGTTTCATTTCTAGCCAAATTATCTCGGCCTTATATCTTCTGCCATCTGGCTGTATGCAGCAGAAACTCCTACTAATTCCTATATGTGAGCTTTGGTCGGATCCAGCTGTAGCCCAAGGACGTGCAAGACTTATAGGGCAATTTGCCCAAGGTAACTTTGTCTGTGTTTTTGAGCAGTTGCTGATTAGGTTCAGTAACAGTAGGTATAGGTTTTGATTCTTGTAGATGATTGTACCCATGTTCTCTACTCTAAACATGTGTGAAAAAGTAGGTGATTCAAACAAATAATTTTTCTCACATAGCTGTTCCTGTCCTTGAGATTTAGCAGCTTTTTTTCTTTGCAGGCTGTCCTTAGGTAAGCAAAGCTAGTATCACGAAATGTGATCCTGAATTCCTTGCCTTCAGGAACACCAAAGGGGGAGGTACAGTTGCAGATGCACATTTGATGCTGTCAGTCTGCTGCTGCAAACCCTGTTACCTTGTGCTGCGCCCTGCAAATACTGAGCTGCAGCCGCTCCAGCCAATGTGGGGTGTCTGCTTACCCTCTTAGCTCTGCCTTTGCAACTCTGCTCTGGATTTCTAAATAACGTTTTGTATGTGTGTGAACGTGGGTATCATTTTAAAGCTGTTTACTGTCTTGCAGGCACTACATTTCTGCATTTATAAAACTGACTGGCAACCCAGGTCTGAGGGTTTAGCATGTTGACTGACAGGCCATCAGAGCTTCCGTGCACATTCTGCCCTAACCGGTCCCCATGGGGTGGGAACACTAGTGAAGTTTGCTTTTTAGGTATCCAAGCTGTGGTTCTGCTGTGCTTCAAAAGAACAGACCTGGTGGAACAAATGAATCAAAGTATGTAGAGATGTTGAAAACCAGAAAAGGTTAGAAATAAATTAGAAAAACTGCAGAAGTTAGACAGAAGATGTTTTTATACATTTATACGTATTTATATTGATTTATTTTTTTTCCCCTAGAGCATGTTGCTATAATTCTACCTTTGTTAATGTTAAAAAAGAAACTCAAATAGAGATCAGATTTACCCATTGTTTTTCCACATGCTGTAGGTTGGAGGGGAAAAAGAGTACACAGCACGAGGAAAGATGGTCAGATGTGTCCTATTTGATTTTGAGAACTACTTTGGATTATTTTTATAAGATTGTCTGTCCAATGAACAGAACATGTGAAATTCTTCTCGCAATTTTTTTAATTTCCAGTTATTGGGGCATACAAATTTCAGAATACAAGCTGCTTATGATTAGAAGGGTAGAAAACTTGGTGAGAGCACAGCAGCAGATTCCTAGTGAGTTTTGCTGGACATTGAGTCTAGGCAGGAGACAGCAGCATGTCACAACTTTGAACGCGCCATGCTGTTTGCAAGAAATTCATTCTAGGACCTGTGAAACTGAACTCACTGTTGCAATACCAGTCTTTCATCTTAGGCCACGAACCTGTTCAGGAAGTGAAAGAGACTTTTTATAGTTGTTCACAGTTCTGCTACTTGATGGGTAAATCCAGACAGCTCTGAATTCAGTCCCATCTCATACTCTTACTACATGGTGGTGCGCTTTTCTCTGGGTGTTTGTAATCCTGGGAATATGGAAAGATTAATGTGGAAAGATGGGGAAAGGCTTCACCAATCACTTTGAATAAACCTAAGTGATGTTAGCAATCTGTTTGCAAATCTCTCTTGGGTATAGGTTTATTTTTAATCTAAGGTTTTTTTTATTATTTCAGCATAGCTCTGCCCAGCTCTGCTACAGATGCATAATAAAGAAATAGTTCATAATCACTGTGTCTTTTAATTGCTGGAGTACACCAGTATCCAGGTTTTTCTCATTCATTTCCTATGCTTTGAAAAGAAATGGAAATTTCTTTCTTCCATGTCACAGACAAACCCAGGACATTCCATTTCCATTCCCTCTTCTGCTCCAACTCCATATTCTGTAAGGACAGTGCTTATAAAAGGCGTGCACTCGTGTTCTTCATTATTAGTAAAAACTGTTTAAGAAAAGATCTAATGACAAATTTAATTTTAGACATATTAAGATTAAATTCATTCTTTACACACAGAAAATAATTTCTTGAAACAAAAGAACATGTCTGCCCTGTTTACTTAGATAAAATCAGATTATTGTCAATACATTTAATGTAGCAATGTCTTTGGGTTGCTAGTGTTTTAAACTGTTACTGTTAATTCAAAGTCGTCACAGGACTGTAGAGTTGTTTTCATAATAATCAAAGATCCTGTATTTGTCTTTCCTGACTATAATCAAATCTGTCTCTTGGACTTCCTGTTGTTGTTTTGGTGTTTATAACAGAAAAAAGAATCCTTTGAAACCTAAATGCAGTTACATTGTTACAAAGTAATTTTCTGATTATATATTATGTTGAGGTAAATTCAGTGCAACAGTCACTTAGCAGCTTTGAGTAGGACTGAAGCATGTGTGCAGTAGTTTTGAGGTTTTTAACCATTTAATAAAAAATCCTCAGCAGTTTTGTCTTCTGAAGACCTTGCTGCAATAAACAGTTACATTTTTGTAGCGTGAAACAGCAAAGTAATTTACAGATGCTGGGTTAAGCAATGAAGCTTTTTTATTTTTCAGAATATTAAATTTTACCAACAGCTCTTAAGCCAGTAGGACTCCTGAGCTTCTGCCAAAATTTAACTAAATTTCAACTTGCTGTACTTTACTGTGTCCTGGTTTCCATTTAAATACTTATGCCACATGCCAAGAAAGCTGAAGAAAACAGCAAAGCATGAACCGAAGCATCTTTTACATTGCATGGAGATGCTGAGCGATATGTCTGCTGTGCACCTGGCAGTATGAGGTTCCGCTGAGAAAACTGGAGACGGAAGCAGCGTTTTCTATAAATGCTGTGGAAACCTCACTACTCTGAAGTAAAAGCCTCTTGTTGCAATCTTAGAGAAACAAGATAAATTGATTCATTCGACAGCTGTACATATATATATATATATATATATGGATTAATTTACATCTATCTTCTGTGTGAGTCAACCCTGTGTATGATGGCAAGCTTTTTGAAGACAATTAATTTAAAGTTTTGGAGTTTTTTTCTAAGTCATCTACTTATAGTAGTTTTGCATGTAATTTCATGTATTTAAATTAAGGCCTTTAAATGTAATTAAAGGCATCAATCAGTTAATTTTAAACAAATTTGCATTCAGTGTCTTTGTGCAGTGAATTTGCTTTGAGTGTAGCAGACCATTCCTGAAGAAGCTAAGATGTGAATCTTATTCTCTCATCAGGGAGAGAAATTACCGAAAGGAATTCCCTATACGGATTGCTGTCACCGCGTAGCATTTCAGCAGAAGTTGTGGGTGCTAGGTAACCTTTATTTTTTTTGGTGTTTCCTGTAGTTCAGCAATTAGCAGTTCTTCCCCTATGCCTCTGGATAAGTGCTTGGCCATATCTATGCTATATCTGGCAGCAGGAGTAGAATGTAGAGCCAACCTGTAGTTCATTATGGATTGTGAAATTTATTCAAGGCACTGCAGAAATAGTGGTTAATATATGTTGAGGCCTGTGTTAGTGTACATTGTCTACAGAGATCCATCCTTACCTTATCTATCATTCAGATAATGTGGCTAGCCATTTGAACAGAATACCATGAGAGTTGATGGATTCTGGTATCAAAATTGGAAGATAAGCTTTAACAAAACACAACTGAGCAAGTAGCAGGGACGACTGGATGAAATATAATGGCCTGTCACATAGTGGGTCAGTTCAAGACATGATACTTGCTGCTGCTTTTAAAAGATATAAAGCTGTAATATGTGTATTATTCCATTATTCTTCTTTTCCCATAGTCCCTCTTCCTCTGCATCCCCCTTTACCTCAGTGGATCCGTAAAGCCTCAGGAAAATTTGGAGAGTGGGAAGTGAGCTGTTTTACTCATACTGCTCCCCAGAATGGCAGCTGAGAACAGTGGGAAATCAAATGCTGGCTTTTTTGTTGACTTTGCATTAAGCAGCGGGAGAAGAGGTTATTTGCAATGGAATTCACTCCAGGTAGTCAGGATACAAAGATCAACATCACTCAGCAACAGATCGCAGGAGCAGAATCGAAAGAACAGGTGAACATGAAATAAGAAAGCACACGTGCAGTTGTGTGCACTGAATGGCATCGTCGCTGTGCAGCAGCGGCAAGAGGCTCGTGTGCCTAAAGCATTGCTGGTCCTTGTAACCTCCGCTCTCTGTGGGACAGACACGGGGCAGGGAAGACTGTCTGTGCAAATGTAGAATAGTTCTGCATAGTTTTACAGAGCCCCCTTGGAATAACTGCAGTTCCCTCCTATTTGCCTGTGAACACAAACTGAGATAATCCTCCTTCCTTTCCCTTCCTCTCACATAATCTCTTGCACTGCTTAAGGCATCTCATAACAGAGGAAATTTCTTTCTGACCCTGTGTCTGAGATCTGAATAATCCTGGCCATCTTGGATTGAATCTCTTTACTGTCTATCATGTGTTACTGTCTGTAAGACCATGAAATGCTTTTATGTACAATTTGTTTTCAGTGCTGGTTTGGTAACTTCTAAGAAACGGTGAGCTGATTCTGTGCATCATGCAAGTCAGAAATAATTTTGTCTGTTCCTCTGTTTATTCTCTTTAAATTAATAATATCTTGCATAAAGGAATAGAACTGAAAGAAGGACATTTCTCTGCCCCCATCTTTGGGATGATGAGGAATGGTCTTTAAAAATACCAGTTGGCACTTGACATCTGGTTGTTGTGTTTCTTGTTATTTAGCTGCCAAGATGAAGTGCAAAAGGCTGCAATAGCTAGAAGTTGAAGTGAAATGAATCAGGATTAAACTGCAAATAGCATGTGCCTTTAACTCAGATGTGTTTGATGTAAGATGAAATATGGTCACTAAAGCCTGAGTCACTGTCCGGTGACATCATTAGAACCTATCAACTACATGTTTTCTAAAAGAAACTACGCAATATTCTATGATACGGTTTTATTTGCAGTGCGTGGAATAGCCCAACTCAGGCAGAACTTTGGTCAAAGCCTTTTGAAAATTAAGCTTGAATGACTACTCAGGAAAGAGCAGTGCATGAAGGACTTATTTTTCCTAAGAGAAGGAGGCTATGACCGCAGACAGTTACTTCTCCATGAGGTGTAACATACTGTGTTTGCCCTCAGATACCAGGTGGTTTGAAATACAATTTCACTAAATCAGGGAAGGAAAGTACCATTTCTGAATAAATGTACCATGAGCAAATTTTGCCACTGTCACCCTGCTGAAGAGTTCCTGAAACAAAATGGAAGTGGGAGACTTCTGCGTGGCACAAAATGACAAACAGCTCATGAAGGATAGTAAGACAAAAAGCCACTCTATTTATCAAGTACATATAAATAGTGCACCAACATATAATACAGAATAGCAACTTCATAATGTTGTATTGTGTATAATTATGCAAGGTCCTATACAGGATACATGCCATGACAGAAAATGCAGAATAATGTTGTGAATTATTCAATGGTGTATGATTGAACTCTTCCTGCTTTCCTGTGTATTTTACACTGTATATCACAACTTTCAGGCCTAATGCATACATTGATAATTTGTTTTGAAAACTGTCAGCCTTATTGCATCTTGGCCATGTCTAAAACAATTTGGAATGTAATATCTGACACCATTAAATGTGAGTAGGGCTTGATGCTTCACTGAAAGCTGATTTTATGTAAATCTTAGATTCTTATCCACATTTTGCTCAACATTTGTATAAAGGAGTGACTGAGTTTCAAGCATTATTAATAAGTTCAGTAGTCAAACTCCTCAAGGGATTTTAAGCATGATACCTTTTTAATTCCATGCCTTCCCTTTTTAAACTTATCTGACAAATTAGGTTTAATTCCTGCCTTCTTGAACCAATCCTTTCCGATTTAGGTGCTGGTTCTTTAAGTTGCTAAAATATCTTGTTTCTTGAACTGTGTAAATGAAGAATATTGGAAAGAGATGATGAGTTGGGTGTGGTGGCTTTTCTGTTTTGGTTTGGTTTCCCCTCCTTCCCCTGCCCCGGGTTCTTCCCAGGCTCCGCGCTGGCTGACCCTGGAGCCTCTAGGAGAACATACAAAAGAAGAAATGGCTTTTGGAGTGAAGTGTAGGCAGTAAATAATTGGAAACCGTAATGGCATTCTTGGCATTTGCTTGGCAATTTTATATAATCAGATGCCTCCTTTTAGTTAGTGGTTTGTTAAATCACTGGTTTATAGATTTTTTTTTTAAATGTTTTGCTTTGTCTGTGTTCAGCTCCATTGCTGATCTGGAAGGCATGCTTACTCCCTTCTCCCTCCCTATGTGTTTTAATTGTTGTCTTTTAAAAGTTGTATCAGAAAGGGTAACATTTAGAGTGGATTTCAGTGTAAGAGCACTGAAAGATTAAACAATGAAGTTGTAACTTTGTAATATCTGACTGGGGAGCTCTGGGTCCCAGCTTACATACTAGGTTTTGTCACTGCGTGTACCCAAGAACAATGTATTGCTCTACAACAGAGAGTGCATCTGGTAAGAGGTTACCTGAACTAAAATTCTGTACAAGGCACAAAGGGTAGCTACCATGTAGCAATGCCCTTTAACCAGGAGAGGTATGGTGAACAAATAACTAAACAAAATGATCAAGTATTTTATGGCAGTTAATACAGATAACAAAATTGTTTGTTGATTATTTTCTTGAATAGTTGGACCACCTTTTTCTTTCCTGTTGCACAGTAGCATCAGTGTATGTGTTCACTATAAGAGTACAGGATAAGTAAATTATATTCAGTATTTCATATATCTATATTTTTTTCTAAAAAAAATTATATCAAAATGTTGAGAGTTGCTATCAGGCGAGGGAATCCTCTTGTGTTAGGGAGTGTACACAAATCTAAAGGAAGTTGTCCCAACCTTCCTTTCTTTGTAACAAACTGCTGTTAGAGATGTATCTTTTAGGGCAAAAAGTGATTTAATATCTGCAACACTAACATTTTATTTATCATATTCTCTTTATGAAAGGGAATTTGGTCAGTTGCATGTTTTGGTTTGTGTTGCTGATAGAAAAACACAATTATATCATTAATTTCTATCTGAAACATCTTTTTGCCAGCAGTCTTCAAAACAGTCTGAGCTTTGAAACAGGAAAACTGCAGAATGATCAGTGTCAGTGACAACTATAATACTCTGAGGGCACAGTTAAGCTAAAGCTTATGAGTATCTCATGATCTGGAAGTGAATCTTGTTCAACGTGTGATAATTTTATGTCAGCTGCTTGTTGCTAGGAGAAAAGTAATACATTTACTTTGTTTCCACAACAAATGCTGCAGAAAGATTTCTCTGCCTTTTAATGCAACCGATATGATCGCGATTGTGAAGAAATGTAACAAGTTACTAACAAGACTGGACTCCAAAGTGTTGTAAAGTCCTTGACTTTCTATTGGTGGTTCTAAAGACTGACAATAATTCTTGAGGGATTTAGTAGCTTGGTTATTTGTATCTTGTAGTATGAGCCTGCTGTTTGTCGCTGGGCTCTGTGGCATGTTTTATCCACATGTGGAGCTATCCTAGGAAACTGAGGAGCCCTGCTTCTGAGTTTATAAAGAATCTGTAGTGACTCTTTGTTGGTCTTCCAGTGCGGCAGTGGGTGACGCAGTTCTGCAGCGGGACGCAGCACTGGGTGCGCGAGCTGCCTGTCAAGCTGCAGAGCCAAGGCTGTGCCCGGTAGGTGCATGTCTGAACTGGTGCTATCATCAAATGAATAGTAGTTATAGCTGTAGAGCGCGCCTGTGTGTAGATAGATGACAATGTTGATCATACTTCATTGGCAGTATAACACAGCATAAGTACGTCTGCAGCAGTGACGCTGTCTCCTGCTTGATGAGTGCTTTCTTTCTAAAATCATGCTGGTTTTGTCTACAGGTACACAATGTAGTGCATTCACTGCATATGGGAAATGCTTTGTCTACCGATTATCTACCTACACTAAAAGCGTTTACTCTGTAAGCTCTCTTAAACCTTTAAAAAGATATTTTCCCTTTTTTCCTCTTTCAAAATGCTATGCATTTGGAGAAGTGCATGTGCTGAAATCCTTTCTTGTGAACCGTCTGTGAACAAGTACAGTATGACCCACTTATGCTGAATATCCACTCAGCTAATTATCTGCAAAAATTCATCTGCATGGCCTGCGTCCAAACTCTTACCGTGTACCAGGAGTAATTCACTGCAGTGAGAAGGAAAAGATTTAGTAAACATTATTGGAGAACCAGACACTTAATTAAAAAGATCTTCATGTACTTGATTCTTAGCTGAAGAAAAGTACAACTTAACACAAGGACATAGGTGTCCATACAAGTAACATGTGGAAAAACATAAAGTAAGGAGCATATTGGGATGAGAAAATAGGGAAAAGTTTGGTTGGTGTGTGGTGGGGTTTTTCTTGTTTGTTTGTGGGGTTTGTTGGTTGGCTTTTGTGGTTTGGTTTGGTTTTGTTTGGTGGCTTTGTTTTTTTTTATGTTTGTTTGGTTGGGGTTTTTTGTTGTGGTAGTTTTTGTTTGTTTGTTTTATGAGAAAACTAGAGGCTGCTGATAGCCTGGGTTTGAGTATGGGGTTGGCTATTGCTCTCTGAAGATGATTAGCATAACGTAAGAGGAGATTTCCGTGAGCTTGGTTCTAATACATAAAATTTTAGATGCTTGGCTAAATTTAATACAGACTTAAGTGAGTTGCACTGTGCTAAAAATTGTGTGAAATATAGACTGTGAGAAATACTTAGTCTGTCCCAGCTCAGCTTTGAATATACTTCTGTGGCAATATTTCAGTAAATTTGGTAGTGTCGGAGCCCAAGAAAAAGTGGTGTATAAAAATGTTATGACTAAAAAAATCAGCATTATTATGAGGCATTGTTTTCTATGGAACTTGGGAAGTCTCTTAACATTGGATTCAGCAGGACTTGTGAATTTTACTGGAATTTTTTTTCTAACTTCCAATCTGGTAGAATCTAGGCGGAAGTGAGATACGAGCAGATGAAGAAAATTCAAGGATTATTTCTCACATATTTAAACGTCTGTCAGGTGTTTTCATATATCCTTGATGCTAAAGTTTCCATACCTGTATCAATGGTCAGAATTTTACACAATACATTCAATATAAAACTCTAGTTATTGGCCCCAAACTTGTATATAGCGGACATTTACAGACAAGAACAGTAATGAATTATGCTCAAACAATTATTAAGCTTAAAGTGTATCATAAATTTGAGTAATTTCATTCTTCTCCCCTTTCCTGTTGCGTAGAGGAGCAACAGCAATAACACTATTCCTTTCTCTTTTTTAAATCATAAACAATTTAAGGGGAAGCCATTCCCTTTTTTCTTTTTTTTCCTCTTTTTCAGGCTAGCACCTGCAAACATCTGAGAAACTAAATGGTACCTGATTAGTGGTCTGTTGCATATTATTTGTTCTACCAAAGGAGGGGCTTAATTTTTTCTTGTACATTGTACCTGGAAGCCTACACCAAGACTTGGGGTTGATAATTTTCTGCCTTATCGTGCATTTTCTTTTGGAAAGGATTACATTTTATATGCAGTTTTCCTTGTGCGTATGAAATCCTACATTTGTTCATGAAACGTGATGAGCTAACCCCCTTGACGCTAGCCGGCAAGACAGAATTAAAGAGGAATTGCTCAAGGGCCTTTTCCAATGGCTTTCAGACAGGAAGGTACAATGTACTTTTAATATCTGTGTTAATATCGGTCATTTATCTCTGAGCATAATGTGTACAGTCCAATCAAGTCTTCACCCAGAGCTTCTTGGAGCTTTTCCCCTGCTTCTGTTAGTACAATGTCCCTGTGTCCAGATTCTGCGACACATTTTTGTTTCATCCTCTTATTCCTATTTTGAGTGTTTGCCTGGCTCTTCAGAGCATGGAAGTGCTATTTCTTGTTCTGATTGCAGGCAGCAGGGAAGTGAAGGGAAAAATCTGCCTGTGGCTGAGGTTTGTTGGCTGGGAGCTGAAGTGGGTGGCGGGGCCAGGTCTGCTCCCGGAGCACCAGGGCAGCACCAAGCTCCACGTCAGCTGTATTCTCCAGCCTGCCGGGGAAGTACTGGGCCCTCTACAGAGACACAACATCATCTAAAATGTGACACGATTCGCTCAGCTAAATTTTCTTTTAAATTAATTGGGAGTTTCGTCTCAGTCATGAATCTTACCGTATTTTTAATACTGTAGTTCTGACTAAGCACAATGACATCTACAGGTGTTCAGTGCCACTCCGAAGCCACCTGTACAATTTTTACTAGTTCACTTGCTACTTAGAGAAGGCAAAGCAGAACTAGAAATCCAAAAACCATTGTTTTGTGCTTTATTCTTAGTGAGATGCATACGTCCTCCAAAGCACAGATGAAGGTCAAGGCTTTGTATCTTACACTAACATTTAGTTTCTGTGGGTTAGCTGAGAGCATCTCTGAAAATCTACTCTGTGCTTTTGAATAATGCCAGGGATCAGGCAAACAACAGGGTAAGAACTGCATAGGTGAACCCTACTGAGTTTGCTAATTAAAGAAAAAAAAAAAAATCTCATTTTCAAAAAGTTGCACCATTTTTGGCTGTACAGAATTCATATGCATTTAGCTATTATAATATATGTCTCTTTAAGAAGACAATTGATTTTGCACACTGGATTGGTTTCTTACACGAACTATAGATAGAATGTAGTCTGAATTTTTTTTATAAGATTCATTTCATGTTAATTAAAATTAATCCCAGGTTTCCTGTGTAGAAGGCATCATTCCTTATCTCAAATTAATACTGTGTTTTAAAACTGAAAAGATGAAGTTGAAGTTTGACTGACACCTTAATGTGCAGTTAGTTGTAATGCTTTCACACAAAACATTCCCACTGTGGATGTAGTTTTGTTGCAACCTGAACACCTAGCTGAAACCATAAACTATTATTACTTTCTTTTGAATGGGGGGAAAAGTTATTTAGAATTACCTAATATGAAAATGTATGTTAATATATACATTATTAGATAAAGTAATTAGGGATAATTAGCTAATTAATATGTCCATAGCACCGCATTGACAGCAATAGTCCACGTACAATGGATTATGTTAATACAAAGCAGCAGTACGAAGTTGTGTGTAGAGCTTACCACTGATTTTAAGCATTAAAAGCAACTGGAAACATTAAAGAAGAGACTATTTTCATCTTAGCTGGCTCATATACAGCATTTAATGAATGAAAATTCTTTTCTAGGAATTCTTACAGTATAAGAGAAAATGAAAACATTGCTAGAAGAGTAAACCTTTCTGGAACCTTTAAAAAATTAAAAGCATTAAAACTGTCAAGTGTGATAAAAAACAGGGTGAATTTTATGCAGGATATATTTAAAACATCTGCATAAATGTATTAGCACAATGGTTCTTATTTACGTATATACTTAAACTTTGTACATGTGTCAATAGGAAGACAGCTCAGAGCTGCTTTGGGATTTTCTTCCATCTTGTGCAGAACACCTTACCCAAGAAGAAATGTCTACACGTTTGCTAGTTTTAGATACATTAGGGTGTTTTTGCAAGGGTATCTTTAAGATTCGAAGGATAAGCTCTAAAATCTACATACTCCAGGTTCTACAGGAACTGGAGTCACTCAACGGCAAAAATTATACTGTTGGTATTTCAAACGAGGCATGAAATACATCTGTCTATGCCATAATTTCTAGTCTGCTATTCCCCCTCTTTTTTTTTTTTTTAAACCTCTCCATGAGCTCTGTTGCCAAACACATTATAGATTATCAGCAAATCCTGACACGGGCAAGACCACTCCTGCTTTGCTGGTCACCATGCAAGCTACACAGGAACAAACCAGAAGCATTTTCTCTGAAGCCACAGCTGTGCCACAAGTACTCCTGTTGCAAATATTTCTTTTGGATACCAATCACTCAGGTGCCTCAGTCACAAGTAGGTCCAGGGGGCTGTACAGTTAATAGAATTTAGCACCAAAATATATCAGCCATAAGGAAAATAAAGATGGCAAGATGTCTTTAGGTTTCTTTTTGTCAATCCATGCTGCATACATAAACATAATCCTTTTATATATATATGACTGTGTGTATACATAATCCATTCATCACTGTACATACCCATTTGAAATATTGACACTGACTTGTATACTTTGTAAATTTACTTCTGCACTGAGTTTGAAGAGATAACAAGACTCAGCCACATTCAGAATTTCAGCAAAAAGAACCCCAAAAGAATAATTTAGGTGCCTCTTGAGTGAGATAATTTAATTAATCTTCTAGATATTAAGAGGTCTTATATGCTTAAAAAAGTTCCGAAATGCAATGCCATGATATTGCCTCTGAGAGCTCAGAGATGAAGTGATACACATATGCTGAACAAATGGATATGAAGGAAGTGGTTACCTTGGCAACAACAACCATGTAAAAGCTTCCTTCAACTCAATCAGGATAGTGGCTATTGGAGAAAATATGTTGGGGGATTTTTTGGTTGGGTTTTTTTTGGTTGGTTGTTTTCTGTTGTTGTTGGGTTTTTTCTGTTGTTGGTGGTGTGTTTTTTGTGTTTTTTTTTCCCCTGCCCCAGTAAGATCCTGAAAATAAGTTATTATATTTCATTTGTAGATTTCTGGAGTCTTAGACTTTCTGTAGTTAAACTACACTTGCTTTATCTTACATACCTTCAAAATTCCAATACATAGCACTTCTGTAGTATTTGGTTTCTATTGATTTCCAAATTAAATACATTTTTTCTCTTATCCCAAATAAAGCTGCACACATATCTGAATAGACTGAATTTGCCACCACAGTCTGCAACTTCAGATATTCTAGATATTGCAAATGTCAGTAAAACAATATTTTAACATGCTTTAGCAAATAGCTCCCAGCTAATGCAACCATTATAAGCGGTATTTTCAAAATGAATCCAGGAACAGCTTCAACTGAGGGATTTCCATGTTCCCAAATCACTTTGTACATGTTCCCAGGACACTCTTCACCACAAACAAACATGCCCTATCCTGCTTAAAAGAGCCCAAAGAATATTATTTTCACATGTGCTGGAAGCTACGCAAAATACTTCCAAAAGCTAACAAATTCATGATCTGTAACAAAAAAAATCCAAGAGTGACAGCTCAGTGTGTGACAGTAGAGCAGGAAACCTCAAGGACACAGCTGATACTTGACCAGTCATCACTGAAAAATGCAGCACTCCCAATTTTTGCACCATGCATATAGGCAAACAATAAATTCCTACACGTGCAGTCATATCGTCCTGGGACCACACAGGTTTCCTATTGCCTAGAGCAAATTCAGAGTTTGCAATTCATTTTTCAGATGCAAAGTACACCTATCAATTTGTATTAATGCTTCTGTTTTATAATCATATAAGTTACTTACGATGATCTTTCTTTTATGCAGTGTGGTCAGCCACTACGATAATCTGACATTATTTATTGCTCATTCAGAGAGACATTAAAACAGTTTATTAGCACATATGTTATAGCCAGCCCACCTACTTGGTGGACAAAGCAATATGAGGGTTATGCAGTTTACTTTGTCGAATCTACATTTTTATTTTGTTTGTTACAATATAATTTGCATTCATTACATCTTACAGCTTTCCAGGTGCCTCAAGAAATACTTTCTGAATAATATTATACTATGCTAATTATCACCAGTTATAAACAACTTCAGTTAAAATTATGGCTATGAAACCATGAACCAGACAAAGCTCAGGTATGTGAATTTCCAGATACCCTACCATAACTAGACAAAGAGAAGCTTTTCACATCCAGCATGTCCAATTACGGTTTCCCCCCAGAGTCACATCAGCTAAAGGAATTAGGCTAGCGAAGAAAACTGGCAAGCGCAAATAAAAATCTCTGCCTATTCCACCTTCAGTTCCATACGCAGCTGCAACCCAGGAGCAGCAACAGACATGACAAGAAATCTTTATTTTCTTTAGAGGTACATGGCAAATTTTTGGACTAAGAAGTACATCATCCATAACTGTGCAAGAAACATGCTTGAGTCATGCTCCATTCCCTTCAATGGGAGAGAAATTCACTGTGGATCATGGCAATGGATAGAAGGCACATATATATCAGACTATGCCACATATAGAGAGCCGGTACTGCCTACAACATACCTTATTATTCCAATAATAAGAGGTACTGAGGACCTGGGTGAGACATGTTCCCTCTGGAAAAAGCCATGGTAGCAAGAGTACTAACAGTATGACATCAGTCTAACTGTATCACTCCTACTGCCTTCTCATTGGTAAGATCAGAAACACTTGAATAAGAACTCAGTGCCTAAATTCTTGAGATAATCTGGGCTTTCGTGCTTTGCTACAACTCTCTTGCCTGTGATAAGGCAAATTCATTTTAAGGACGCAGCACATAAAGTCCTGTCTTCTGTAAATGCTTTCAACGTACCTATTTAGAGAAAACCCCAAATTTCTCTTACGCCTGTTGTGTCGCTTCTCCAGAAGCCCGAAGCTTGTCTCCCCCCTGGCAAGTCATCCCCGTTGCTCACTGATGAAGCCTCCCCGGCAGCACACGACACAGTCAGATTGTTGCTAAGAGAACCAACACTCTCCTTTATGACTTGCTGTCTTCCATTCCTGGTCATTTGGAAACTACTTCTAAATCTTGTTATGCTGGTCTCATTTATTTGAGCTGAAATGCCATTATAACATCATTTAGCCCTAACACCTCTCCCACAGAGTTAACTGTTTGTGACCACACTAGTCAATTACTGTAATTCCTTTCCAGCAGCGATCTGCTGCTGCTTATAGACTGCACAAAAGGCAGAAACTATTCTCCTGGCACACACGGGTCCAAGGAAAGACACACTAAACAGGATACAAACACCATATGCTAATGAATGAAAGATGTACTAGGAATTCAAATTGGGAAGAGACAGCTCAAATTAAGATTTCAATTGCCTCAATAGGTTAAAACAAAATTCTGCGTGGTGTTACAGATGTTTCTTAAAACAATCAATGCAAGCAGACTAGAACAGTTTCACACAATAGTACCATAATTAGCTTCAGCCTCCTGGTGCAATTAGAAAAGCAACAGCTGCTAAACTACTCTCTGAGCCCTTCAAAGAACTTATTTGGTTCTAACCACCTAGAAATTGGATTCATGTTAAGGTTTCTCAGTCTCCAAGACACTGCAAATGTTAAGTTTTGCCAACTATAAGCGTTGAAGTCTCATCATACAGTATTCATATGGTTGGTGGTTTGTATCTACTTTATTCTGATAGGGAAATATTCACAAAATATTGGAGCTAAGTGAAGAAGCATTATATTCCTATATTCCAATCCGGTGTCAACTGAGAAAATATTAGACCTGCTTCTAGACCCTAAATGCTCTTGTAACTGCTAATTACAGAACTAAAATCTATTCCCTTTAATATAACTTTAAAGTAAATGCCAGGGAAAAACACGTCCATAAGCATTGCTCAAATTAGGCATTAAGAGAAAAGCATAAGATCTCCCTCAAAGCTACATAGTTTAGAAATTAACATTTTTTCTATGTATTTGTGCAGTTATTTCATGCCTCGGATGATGATCTACTTCAATGCAATTTAAAAAGAAGACACTTCTTGTGCTGCACTTCTCCAAAACTAGGTAGGTATGTCATTCAACACGTAAACCAGGGGTGTTTGAAGGCAGCTCTGAGGCTGATGCGGCCCCTGGTGAACATGAGTTTGACACCCCTGACATAAACCTTTAACTAACTCAATTCACTGGTGTAAATCAGTTCCAGTAGACTTTGGTGGAAGAGTTTTCTACTAGAAAAATCAATTAATCTAAGTTACAGTTTCACAATAATAGATCAAATCTGACAACACTTTGATTTCCTGACACTTGTATAAAGCAGTGTTACATATTGGTGCGTATGTTGGTTTAACAGTACATACGTGACATGCTGCTTTTCACACGTAATCGGCATAGAAGCCTATACTGAATGATTTCACATTACTGAAATGAAATGGTACAACCTAACAAAATACAGCATTTCCAATGCTGCTATGGATCCAAGACTGCTGGAAGAGCAGTGCATACAATACTCTATAGCACTACTATAGCTGCCCATTTAGGAAGTCTTGATGGTTTATATTTCTGGGGCATGATTTCTCAGCCGAAAGGTCATGCACATGAGTCAGCAGGTACCGAGACCTGCATCTGCATATGAGATTATGAGAATTGCCATACCAGAATGAAATAAAGATCTATCTTATCCAATACAGCCACAGTAGCCAATGTTGTAGAAAAAAAGAATAAAGGAAACAGGGCAAATATAGGATAATCTTTTGGATACAGGTACCAGCCTTCCAGCAACCAGCAGTTAAGAGATTGAAGAGGGTGAACTCCAAAAATCAGTGGTTTGCCAACAGCAGCCTCACCATGCCAATCATGTGGTTCAGAATGTTACTGAAATACACAGGTTCAAGATTACATCCTAGGAGACAGTAATTCTTGTTTAAAGAAAACCAAATAATTGTATATTTAACATGTAGATTCAAATAGAAGTTATTGAGTCAGAAAAGAAATGTTTAGTAGGATACCTAACTTTGGATTATTACAGAGGCAATTTATGCCCAACAAGAGCCATAGACCCACCAAGTAAATATGTAAGTAAAGCCATTCTTCCCTTCTTATTCTAATCCTGGCCCAGAGAGTCTGAATTGACCGGCTAAGTAACAGTAAAAGGAGAAATAAAGGTGCAGAGAGGTGCACTGATTTCCTCCCTGTCACTTCCCAGATGGATGTCAGATGTGGACAGAATGAAGACAACTCTGAAATCCAAATCAGATCCCTAGGCTGGGATTTATGCCATGCATCTTACCTCCAAACGTGTCTCAGTGAAACTATACAGGGCATTATAGATTGCTAGGTCTACAAGATTATTATTCTTAGACAAAGAACCTACAAGACAAAGCAACATACGATGCAACTTAGTTCAGGAAATAACCTGGATGTTGCATTTTATGCCAAACAAAATAGATGTTGAAATTAATACGCTGCAGGAAACAGAAAATGAAAGAAGAGTTATGAGATAAAATAATTTCTATTACAATTTAGCAACTGCATGTAGCTCCTTGCTACCAGAGATCTGCTTTCCAACAGCAAATAATAAAAATTATACTTTTTGTGCTGTTAATTATATGCAAATTAAAACTGGGTGCACATTCGCGCAAAGAGTTGAATATCCATTTAATCAGATCCTCCCTGCAGGGTCCAATGATAAAAATGACAGAAGACTTGCATTACTAATTCTGAACTCCTCACATCTTGTACGTTCTTACCTTGTAAACGAACTGCTACTGTGACACCTACCTGCTGGGCTGAAGGTTTATGTTAATTAGGTCTATAGGAGCTAGTGGTAATCCTCCTGAAAGAAAAGTTCAGTTCCCTGAGCTAGGAAGCCTAAAGAGTAAATCTCTGCAGTAACTGGAATCATTGAGCTGCTGAAAGCAATGACAACAAGCCCCTAACATTCAAGATCATTTGATAAGGATTTAGACTGTAGCCTGGTGTAACATCCTCCATGGTGAGGCCACAGATCTAGTTTCCCTCCCGCCTATCACCAGGGAAGATAAGTGTCTGTAAACTATCTGATTACATGTATAATCTCTCTTGAGTTTTCTTTCCTGAAAATGAACTGCTGAATATCTACCCTTTTCTCAGTCTACTTTTTTTTTCTTCCAGCTTTCATCTTCACTTCTAATTCTAGCACTGAGAGAAACTTCCAAGAAACAGAAGGGTGAAAGCCTCCTTGATGTAGATTCTCTGTATTAGTAACAGTGACAAGAAGGCCCTTAACCCTGTTTAATAGCTAAAAAGACAAGCGGCAGGGGAAGAAAACAGAAATTTATACTAAATGAGACCATACTCTATTATGCTGCCTCACATGGTGACAGCGCCGACTCATGAATTTTCATCTGACATGACAGACAAGATCTTTCTCAGGGTCTTACTGCAGAGAATGCAGATTTGCCTTTCTCCCTGCACCACAGGGCTGTTCAGCACCAGTTGGACCGGCTTCTCATGAAGTTACCCTCATAGGGAACAAGGATGAATTCCCCCCCCAGCCCCGGACAGTGCATTGCCACAGGAAAAAAGTGCATTTTCTGCAGCTGGGATGGTAAATCCCACCAACCTGACAAGAGGGTCCTTATCATCAAGCTAGAGACCTTTGCTCAAAAGCCCCACGCAGTCCTGTTTAGTGGTGAACAGTGGGATAAGACTGAGTTACAGAGAGGTCATTTGAATTCCGTAGCCGGAGCGGCACTGTAAGGGTTACGTACATATCATGGATCCACTTTCTTTCAGCCTATGAAGACTGCAGGTAAATAAACTGAGCATAAGATAGAAGATGCAGACATTATTGACAACGGCAGTAAGTGCTGCTGCAAACCCCCCTTCTGGGTACTGGTACAGGAAACTCCCTGCAAGAATCATTGCAGAGAAACCACACAACTCCTAAAAATGTAGTGCCATCTCAGTGGAGACCTCTCTCCCTAGGACCAAGCACACTTCACCGTCTAGAGGGCACTCAATTATTGTTGTGTTATCAAGCCAAACTCAGTAAGAAATTACTTCTTCCGATGCCATCTAGAAAGCTTAAAAGGAAGCATTTCACCTCAGACATCGCAGCTCAGCCTACAACTTAATGCAGCACATCTGCCTGTACCACAGGTGCTCCTGTTGCTTTTCTCCCAAGGTGTCAGCTACAATAAAACACGCTGTTTAAATCTAACTCACTCCCTTGCTTTTGCGGTTGCTAATCCAATGTTGACTATCAAATGTGTATAGGGTATTCTATTTGAAAACTTTCTTCATTATGTTATACATATTTTGAAATCTAATTACAGATGAGATAAATACATAATTACAGACTTCACAGAGAGTGTATTCTTTACTCATCAAACCACAACCACAATATTTTCTGCAGAGCTTAGACTCATTTTAACCAGACTGTCCGTGATGACTTTTTAGATGCAACTGTGTCACTTGCAACCAGGAGTCTTTATTTCATAGGGCACCGATCTAATATGGCATAATGGCTCCTTAGAAGCTTTTCAGAATGTCCTTTCAGCCACTGCCATGAGAAACAGAGCTGTAGAAAAGCTATCTTGAAGGAACCTCTGTCTTCCTTGGCTTTGTCCATCTGAAAACCTATGTATCCTTGGTGCTCCAGATTTTATTTTTCTCTCATAAGGAAGGTTAAATCATTTTAACCTTTCTATCAGTTGTAATTAAGCCAAATTATTACTTAAACTAATATGTATTTGTAACATTTGAATCTACTAAAATGGCATTAGCATTTTCTTCACTGGGTCAAATTCATGACTGAGAAGCCCAAATGTAAGCTGAAATGGATGTTCTATCTGTGAATAAAAAAGACACAGAAGACTACAAAATATGCAAACTAAAATTCTAAAATACATGGGGAAAGACACTCAAAGTTGTTTGGACAGCTGAAGATGCATTTGAGTAACTAGTTCCATTTTCAAACTGGGTAGGCAATGCTTATCTAAACTGAAATTGTGTGCCATTGAGGCATCTAAGCAAGTTTGAAAACTCAGTGTGTGCTGTGCTTAGTAGTAATTCACTACAGCTAATATTTCTGCTGTTCAGTGACTATTGAAAAATAAAAGTCCAACTTATTAAGATTGTACTTTTAAAATCACATATCTATCTCATTACAGTTTTTTTTTTTTTCCTTAAGTTTAATAACTTAATGAATCATTTAATTTTCATTTCAGGAAGCCACACATGCTTCTTCAAAAAAATCCCAGGTAACAAAGTATCCTCAAAATACATGATCATTCGTCATTCTCTAATATCATAAAATGCAAAAATTAGTAATACTGATAAATGTATGCTAAATTATAGAATTAATTACATATGTATATATTTAATATACTCTCCTTGTTAGCAAAAAACATTACCAATTATTACCATAAGATTATATCTGGCTGCAAATCAGTGTTTTAACTGTTTATACCCACCAACAGGACTGAACCTTTCTTTAGGAAAATAATTAGGTACAGATTAAAATTAATTATTTAAATACAGGTTTCCTGCCTGCTGACTTAAATCATGATTAAAATTGGTGACTTAAATCAAGCCACCCTGCTGTGACCTACCAAAAGAAAGTTTTCTGAATTGTAATCAAATAATATGCGGTATTAATTGGAGCGTTTTATGGTTAGGCCTGGTTTCTAGAATGAGACATTTAAGTGCTTCCATGGGACTAAATTGTTAATTTCTCTTTTCATTACATATGTCAGTTACAGAGCTTTATTGCACAACATGTGCAGTCCTATTTGTACAGAAGACTGTGTGAGATTGCAGTGTATTTAATTGCATGGTAAGAGACAGCATTTCTAAAAGAACCAAGATACATCACGAGTAACAGGCTCACAGGGATGCAGTCATGGTATATCCGTATCATGAAAATATCTAAAGTAGTGCCCTGTAACAACTCATTGGTTTAATCTGTTCATATCATTAGATAATCTGTGACCTGTTATTCTAACTAACTTAGATTCCGTTCATTTCTAATTGCTAAGAAAATAATCTCACAATACCTGTGTGTGTCTCTTGTCCAACATAGGTAGTTCCTGTAAATGCTTCTGTATTTACCATCAAAATGAACACAGTCTCCTATAGACTATATATATGCGGTTTCTTAGAGCTCTAAATAAGTTTTCCCGTATTGTCTTTATATAAATCACAGTAAGAAGGATATATAAATTCCAATGCTCCTTACTCACAACTCTGCTTTGGATCACAGAAAAACAAACCTTCCTCAGTCTGCACATATTTAACTTTCAATCTCATCATATTTAAGTAAGCACACATTTGGATATCTATCATTCGTATACAGAAACGAATGACAGAAAATAGCATTACTGGGAAAAATAAGATGCAACCATATAATCCCAAACAGCATACTGAGACAGTCTCTACCAAGAAAATGTTTCCTTATTCCCTAAAAATCATTAGCTATCTTTATAAAAACATGAAGAAATTTTCACATCCCACATATACCTCTTCATTATTAAATAGTTCGGGTAATCTACTACCAGGGTCAGATGATATTTTTATTATAAAAATAAGGTAAACTAGTACAGCAAGAAATATAGTTGTATCATATAACTGACATTAAGAGGATGCAGTTTATAAAGATGACCACACAACAGGTGATTTATAGTTTTCTCAACATAAAAAAATAAATGTTCTATTGACCTGTGGATCTTTAGTAGTGCACCGAAAACAGGGACACAGAGCTTAAGTGTCAGTCAAGTTTTACTTTAACCAAACCAAACAAAAAAACCACAAATACAACAAACAACAAGAACAAGCACCAAACACCACAACAGGACAAACCGCCACCACCCCACCCTCCCTCCTGCCACTGTCATTCCACATCTTAGGCTATTTCCAACTCCCAAAGTCATGGAAAAGGGATTTGGTGGCAATTTTGTCACATCTCCACACTCTGCTTTCTCTCCATCTAAAGCTATAACAGATACTGTGAGCTAGCAAATGAAAATAGATTTGGAATGACATTGTTTAACGTTCATCTTTAATTATTTTGCCATTGCTCTGGAAAAAAAAAAAAAAAAAGAAAAAGAAAAAAAGAAAAGAAAAGAAAAAGTTTGTTTCAGTGAAGCTACTCAATTCCGTTCACAATCAGCATCTGCTGGAGGCCAACTGACAAGCTAATGTGATAGTCAGTGGTGTGTCTCTTTGAAGTTAATCAAACCAATACCTACACCCCAGAATACATGGGCTGGACTTCAAAAGATTTCAGAAAAAGAATCGAGAGGTCCTGAGGGGAAAGTATGATGGATGACAAAGAGTTGCCCATTTAGATAATTATGTAAATGGTCACAAAACTATGTCTGTGAAAATCCCAGACGTTAAAGAGATAGGCATTCATAAGAATGAAATAACTTGATCTGAAATGCAAGAAATCGTAGCATTTGCACAGAGATCATGTTTTTTATAATTTAATCAAAAGCTTCCTTTCTTGACACAATAGTTTTTAAAACTTCGCAGGAACATCTAAGTTATAGTTACCATTAGTTCTTATTATTTCACCTCTGCTTGTATATTACATGGATCCAGTTAGTTTTAATATGGCCAAAAGCTCGATGCTCAGGATATGACTGGACACCCACAGCAAAGCTCACTAGATAGATAGAAAGCTGTAACCCTGTCAGAGAAAAAGCAAAGAAAAGTGACAAAGAGGAAGAAAGCTGTGATGTGTGTAATTCCTTCCCTTGGTTTTCCAGAGTAAGAAAAACCATATAATCCTCCTGGAATGTATTCAGGGTCCCTGAGGAACCTGAACAGTTTAGGGCACAGCCCCATATGCATTTGCTGTGGCTGTTGGTCAAGAGAGACTTGATGTCAAAAGACACATGAGGCTCCTCTGCATTAGTCCTCATCTCTACTTCCCACAAGAGATGGCAACAGAGAGATACTACTGCTGCTTCACATTTTGTTTTGCAGCTTCCAGGGTCACAAGGCTCTATTTTTGTTCTTACTACCCTTCAGGCAACGAGCATTCTCTAACCATTGCCATTACAGTAACCAATATAATCTCTGTGTTATCTTGCATTTTCCTTCTAGCTCTTGCACTCATGTATGGCCTCAATGTATAATCAGATGCCAGAGTTACTCTTTTATTAAACATGTATAGTGCCTAGCACAACAGGGCTCCAGTACTTCAACAGAAGTTCTAAGTTGTTACAATGCAAATAAAAATTGTAGTTAATATTATTAATCTTCTCAGGACCAAATACTTCCAAAGCACAGCTCGCTCCACAGTGTGAAACTGAGAGAACTCCTTGAGTTATTAGAATGAGATGATACACCTTGCTAGCAGCCTTCCCAAAAAGCCTCACACAAAATAAAAAGCCTTGAAACAAAGCTAAGTTGCCAGAGCAGGGTCAGTCAGAGGATAAATCACAACTCGGTGACTAATGTGTCCTCCTCCTGTGAGCTGTAAATCTGGAAGAAAGATGAGGAGGGTTCTCGGGTTGGTCATGGCACAAATGGTAAATCTCACAGTTTGTCACCAGCTAATACAAAAGAAAATATTAAAGCACAAATATGTCATATTAGTAAAAGATTATTTTAGGTAGCCAACATACTTTATAATGAATATTAATGAATTTTTAAAATGAACGTTAGTCTATAAGCTTTATTCCTGCAAATAAAGAAACTGACTTAAAATAATAGCAGTTCAGGCTTCAGACTTTTTGTCACTATTCACTGCTTCTATAGTTTGCAAAATGTTAGTGGTTGCTGAAGCTAAAAAAATTAGATAGAGCAGGTGTAGGGTACTGGGCTTGTCATCAGCTCAGCCCAACACTTCTCTTACAAGATTCAGGATCAGACCAATTAGGTCTCACCCATCTAATTCTTACAGATTTATCTCCCCAGCAATTTCAGGAACATGTATTCATTGACATCAGAACATTCAACAGACAAATAACACATCTACATTTAATAGAGTAAAAAGTACATTATTGTCTTCCCCACAACTACGCTTGAGGCAGATTCATCAGCCCCTTGGTCCTGGGAAATAGATTGTGTCCCTTCCTCACAGGGTGCCTCTTACAGCCTCCAGTTCCATCAGGTCTCTTCCCATTTTCCATCCTCTTCCCTTACTCCGTTTTACCAATGTGCTCGAAGAACAGGAGCACAGACTGCCTTATGAGGAGATCTTCCTTCCTTCTGACATTGTTGCACTGCACCATGATGCTATTTCTTGTTAAATGATATACCAATAAACCTTCATCAATGAGAATGCTTCACCAGCATCTTCGGAGTAAGCAGAATCAAGGTCTGAAAACTCTTACTCTGCTCCTTTGCAGAACATATACCGACAACTGAGTTGCTTCTAGTGACATGCACTTAGCTGGTTATTTGCTTGGATATATTCCTAAGGATCAGGAATATAGAAATAGCTTACATCTTCATGCCACACAATTTGGTAGTTCACTGACTGGTAACACACCAGATACCACCAAACCAACTTTTTCTGAAGTGTCATTGATCTAAAGATCAATATTGACAACAACATTTCAAGGAACATACATTTTTATGTGACCACCTAGTTTCATCACTGTCTAGCAGCAAAATCACTTCTAAAAATCACGGTACTACTTTCACTCGCGCCTATACTGTTGTCTTTACAACTTTCACCTCAAGGCAACAACAAGCTGCACAGTTTTGTGAAAGGAAACAAGCTCCCCAGATTCCATAAGACAGACAGACATCAGCCTATAGAAAGAGGTTGTGAAATCTGGGATGTTTTGTTTAGGGCTTTCCCTATTAAGATCATCTTGCCTTTTGTAACTACATCTTCTGTCACAAACTCCAAGTGCAGGCCTCAGCCCCACTGAACAGCATAATGAAATAACTGCCTTGCCCAAATCTGTCCCCAGGGATCCTGATTTTGTTTTAAGATTTTCTCCAAGAAACCTTTGCAGTTTCTATGCAGTGTTGCTTTTCACTGACATACAGACCATAAGAAGGCTTTCTGCTCTTTGATTTTAGATTTCACTGGCTAGGGTCTTACTAATGAATCTCTAGGCTTAACTAGACGTAGTGCATCACAAAAAGCATGACAAGAAAGAAACTGAAAGAAAGTATAGCTAGTAGAAAACAGGAGAAATATTTTCAGGAAGCAGAATGCAAGCAAGGCACTGGATAAGAATCTGTCACTTCCAGAGACTAAAAGACCAGAAGGGGAAAGATGACCAACAATGAAAGGCAGGAGCAAAATATACAGATCCTGGGAGGCTGAAACTCAAATTTATATCAAAAACTGAGGCCACTCTAGCAAGTTCAGTGCTTGACAAAAAACAGCTGCTGCATGCACAAGTCACAGACACTGTAAGGGAAGGAGCAACTCATGACCATATGGTCGTCTTCCATTTTTCTTCTCAACTCAGGCAAGACCAATATGTAGGTTTTGGTAGCTGGGTGATCTTTTGAATCTCATTCTGTAGTTTAGAAAGCAAACTGAGAGGGCCAAAAGTTTTATTTCAGAAGGATACAAAGAACTCAGAAAGGAGGGTATTTTACCGTTTTATCTTGTCCTGCTGATAAACACAAGCCACTACCCTTGGTGGGATGGTGAATTTATAAGGCTTGGCAGATTTGCCATATTACTGAGGCACACAACAAAACTCAGACTAATTTAAGTCATAAGCAATAGCTAACCTGCTTCCATTTAACATTTGGCAATCCCACAGAAAAAAAAAAAAAAAAAAAAAAAAATTAAAAATGACCATAAAAAAAAAAAAAAAAAAAAAAAAAAAAAAAAAAAAAAACAAAAAAAGAAACAAAAACAAAAAAAAAGAAAAAAAAAAAACAAAACCCAACAAAAAAAAAAAAAAAAAAAAAAAAAAAAAAAAAAAAAAAAAAAACAATTTAAAATATAAAAAAAAAAAAAAAAAAAAAAAAAAAAAAAAAGAGGTTTTCAGCTTGCCATTACACTTCCACAGCACACAAAATGTGCTTGAAACTGTGCTGGTTCATGGAAATAAAACCAAATAGCACCACTGCCAGTGAAGCCAGAACATAACATGAGATGTCTCTAAGCAGCTTCTTAAGCCACCAGACACTAAACTTCAGGCAGAAAATATCTCTTTGGAAAGCTATGTCAGGGAGCAAAGTGACAGCATGCAAATTTACCTTGGCAAGGTTTTGAGAGATGTATTAAAGAAAATCTTCAAGGAAAAAATATCCCCAATAGGAAAGACTTCCAAAGGACTACAAACTCTTACTGAAACTCAGCAGGGATTTGGTATCAAAATTCCTTAAGCTCCCTTTTAAAAACTTCAGCCAAATTGTAATTATACAGCACAACACCACAATGTTTCCAAGCGAAGTATCCAGTCTATAGATGTGTTAAAGCATCACTGTTTCCTCTCTAGCTTATTCTGCCTACTGTCTGGAGGTGTTTAGGGCTTTAGCTCATTCAGATCTTGAAGCTTCATTTTATTATTTTGGTATGGTGACAAATCAAGAGTCAGTGTAGCAATACAAATAATAATAAACTGAAGTATTTCCTATTATTTTTGTTACAAAAAAAAAGTCACATTTTTCAGTGGTTTTGTCCCACAATACTTTCACTTCAGCATTATGGGCACCTTCGACCTCTATTAAAAATAATTCTTTTTAACGTGGGGCCACATTTAAAAAATAGGAACAAAAATAACATGACTGAACTTGTATTCAAGAAAATTTTCAGAGAACTCCACATTCAGACTGTGGAGGCACATTCACAAGCTTTAAAATGCATATGGATGGTTAGAGAGTTCTAAAAGCACCTGTGGACATGCAATTCTGCTAAGTCCGTGGCATCTATTTGTACTTAGGTTGCCAAATATCTCTAAAAGTCTGCCTTTAATTAACTTAGATGAAAACTAGAACATGTTTACGTGTAACTAGGAATTTTACCCCATTTTCAAAAGCACTATGCAGCTTACTGCTCTCAAAGGAAGGTTCTTACTTTTGAAGAACTTGAGTAGCTCTTGGAGGGAGGAGATGGAGACTCCATGGCTTCACACTCCTGTATAATGATGGACCACCTAGTCATATGTGCCAGAACAACTCCCATTTTGGAGTATCTATTTTGGCTAAGGTCATATTTAAAATACCAAGTAGGCTAAAAATGCTGGATGAATCAAGAAAGTAATAACAGAGATGCTCCTCACTGGCCTCTGAAGTGTTAATGGAAATAAAACAGTCAGAGAAAGCCAGCATGGCCTTGGGCTTAGCCCCCCAAGCTACCACTTAAAACTGTGTACACCCACAAAGACAAAACTTCTTTAAGTTAGGAAGGAAGAAAGGCAGGCTCCGGTTCAGTGAATATCTTATATCATCTCCCTGGTTGATTTTTTCAGCACATTTAATTCCTTTCTCAGATCCCTTGCTTACACTTGGCATGCAAAGCGACACAGGGTTACTGCTAACAAAGCAGCAAGAGCTTCTCTGAAGATTTGAGTAAATGCTCTGACACACAGAACTGTGCTGATTTCCAGACAACGGTTTGACATCTGCTCCATCATGTAAAAACGAGACTTTACAAAGCCCAGCCTCAATTCATTTTAAAGCCTTGTTTGAAGATCCCATTTTAGACCCTCTTGCCGTAGATTTCACTTCCCTGGCTGCTTAACATGCACATTGGAGCCTCCAACACTGAGCCATATAGATTTGTCTTTGTCTTTTGTGTTAATTATTAGCTGCTGCAGAGCTGTCTCTGTGGGTGAACGCACACAGAAACAAAGGCGGCAAGGTTGTAAAACCTTTTATCTCTATCAGGGCACATTATTTGATAAGGTGCTAAGCTAATAGCAACGCATGTCAAATTGTGTTTAGACAGATCAGTGTGCTGGGAATTGGAGGTTATATTTGTCTCTGGAAACCAGCACCTGGAGAAGCAAAGAGAAATTCATACCACTATTCACACCACCATGTAAACTGCAAGCCACCCCAAAGCAGTTACTTTACAAATGGCTCTAAGATAATGAACTTCTGACATTTCATTTGCCTTCTGCATATCCTTTTGAACTTTAATCATTCCCATTCTCATAAAAGCAGTGAAAACAGGAAGTAGAATATGGGACAGTGAGCAATGCAGTATTATGTCAACGTTACATAGTGTACGCTTTTAAAAGCATCTCTAAGCGCCCAAGTGGAGATGCTAACTTTGCACAAGATCTAAGCATCTGTCCCTGAGAAACAGGCAAGGGTGTGCATCAAGGCATCCAAAACTGATAAATAAAATGCTAGGAAAAAAAAAAATCTGCATATTAGAANTTAACTTCCAGGGCTTAGGCTCTGTGTTTTGTATGGGGTTTCTTTCCCCTCTCTTGCAGATATTTCTCTTCTGGTTTTCAGCTGTCTAACCATGCTAAATGCAAGGCAGCATCTGGACAGGACTACTTAATGGAAAGGCAACAAGAACATCACTTCTCGGTGAATGGGAACAGCTGATAAGGGTACCCGGTCAGCCTGGAAAACGCACTGTGGTCCTTCCCTCCAGAGACCCTCACCTTTCTAGATAGCTTTGTCAACTTGTACATTTGAGACCAGAGCCTTGCTAATCGGTGCTATATATGCTTATTATCATAGTCTCTTTCAACACCTTAAACACTTTTTCTGTGACAGAGACCTCAACGTATCACAAAGGGTTATGCTAAATGCTTTAGAGTCCAATTTCCATGAACCTTACAACCTTGATTATCTCAGTCATTGGGACCAATGAACACATGGAGATAATGAGGATTTTGGATACTCAAGGATGGTTTCAGCATAGTTAATAGAAGGATGTTTTGCGAACAAAGTTTGAAATAATATTTGAACCTTTCAAAGGTTCAAATAATCAGAATTATTCTGAATACAAAATTTAGATTGTTTCTCCTTCTTTCTCTACCCACCCTGTGTTTAATCCTAGAATGAAAATCTAATGCTTTTAACAGTTCTGTACTAAAAGTGGTACTTACAGAAATATTTATTTTATATGAAATATTGATTTTATATGACTGCATGAGTCTTTATATTTAATAGGCTATGCATTTTAGTTCTTGCACTGGTTAATAAACAAACTGGGCTCCAAAATACCCCATTTAAACTAAAAAGCCAATAAAATATGTTTTTTCTTGAGCCCTTTTTGAGGACAAGAACTACTTACGAAACATCTTCAATTTCAGTAGTCATTTCCAAGATTCCCAATAAACAGTTATACCACATTCTTACTCTTAGTTCCAAAGATGTGGCTTCCAGCAGAAAAAAATTTAAAAGCTCCTAATATGTTATATGATTATTATTAATTTGATATTTTCTGTAGGCAGAATCTCATGTATTCGTTTTCTAATACTGCAAGTTGTCTATGCCAGCACTGATACTGCAGATTCCTATATACATGAAAGTCATTTTCCTCTGAACTTGCTCTCTACTACGTAATTGGAGAGCAGAGACCTTCCCTCTACTCTCCAGTCCTTAGACCACTAGAAAATATGTACTCCCCAGAGAGAAACTACTTTCCTCCACATAATATTAAATTAACTGATCACCAACTCATGTGCATCATCCAAGCTCTCAAATTTAAACACACTCAAGAGAAGATGAAAAAAATTCAGGGTGTAACATTGGTCCTTCCATTTGAATAAGCAGAGCAGCAAACAAGCAGATGGCAGAAGCGAAACATGATAATTAATACAGCATTACACAATGTTTTTCATCCGAATGTGTATAAGTGGTTAAACAAAAAGTTGATAGCCGCTATACTCTTTTAAAAGCTTAAAGCAAGCAATACATAGAGACATGAAAACATTGGCCCAAGAGGCCAGTAACAGAACTGAGAATAGAGGCAGCAAGAAAATGCAAATCATGAGTCCCCCTTCCCTGTCCTGTTCAAAAATATACTGTTCATCCTTAGAAATACACATGAAGTACTTGCTTGTTTCCTGCTCCTGCAAAATATAGTGTTATTTTAAGACCATGGTAAATGCATCCTTCTCACTCTAACTCTGCTATTAGTCTAAGGTTGATAAACAGAAAGTACAAATATTGAGCCAAAACATCACCAAGTATTTCTTCCCAGAATTGATTACAGCAACATCACTAGCTTGTGTGTTATATCATTTAAATATATTTTTCAGTCATGTAGAGATATGCTTGGATAGGGTTTCTAAGCCACAAAACACATCTGTAATTCAAAAGAGCATGGCACTCAGCAAGAGGATGCAAATGAGACCTAACAGAGCAGCCCCGATAGAGAAACCTCATCCACCCACAAAGATGGGTTATGCATGTCGCATTTTCCAGCCTATTTCTCTTAAACATGTTTTGCACTTTCTGCTGCTAAAAATAACTTTGCTACGTTAGAAAAGGAACAGTGGCAGAAACCAGTGCTTGCTGGCAAACTGCTTTCTCTCCTCTTGCCACCTTTTTTTTCTTTAAGTAAAGAAACAATTTTTCTGTAGCATTTCAGACATACTTAGGTCAACTCAAGCTCTTAAACAGCCATACTAAATATGAAATAAGGTAAGAGCAGTATTTGTACTTTTCTGGTATAAGTTTATCAGCTCAATTCTGGTTTTACTGACACCCGTGTTAGTCAAGTAGCTCAAAGAAATCTTCCCACTGTGAAAGTAGTACGAGAGTGGACTGTGGCTAAAAATGCATACACGTGTGTGTATGCACCCAAAGATGTTTATTCATCCATCAGTGTTTAATGAAACATGCATTTATTGTGTAAGTTACTATACTGGGAAAAAAAAGCAACGACAGATCTCCCATCACAAACAGAATTACATTGGCTTTAGCTTTGCCTCTTATGACAGGATGACAAAATTAAAGAGGACATTAAAATAAAAATACATGAGAAAAAATATATACATATATATTTTTAGAGACTTCTAAACCCTTTAATAATATTTAACCCCTGCTATATAGAAGTTAAACACTATTACTCCTCCCGAATATTTCACAGGAGCTGATCATACCTAGTCCAAGCATCACTCCAAGCATTAGCAAGACAAGTCTTGTTCATGATTAATAAAACAGAACAGTCTTTAACAAGCACGTTTGGTCTGCTTAGGGAAGTACATTAGAGTTGTTACTATTCATTAGGAGGAAGGACTCATATGTATATAATATGTCTTCAGTTTGTGTACCTTATTTAATGTTTCCATGAAAAGACAATAGAAAAATGATCACATATCAACATATTCATGGGTATTGAAATCATAAACACCGTTTGAAGCAAAAGTCACCAAACAGTGCCACCTGCTGTAAATCCCTAATACTAGCAGCAAAGCACCAGGCCCTGTTTTCCATTACCTGAAATTCACAGAATAAAATATTACACAGCCAAACCCCTTCATTCAAATGAGACACTAAAGAGCTACAGAGAGAAGAAAGGAACAAAGAAACAAACAAACATGATTTAACAGAGCTCTGCTGGAATCAGAGGGATATAAATAGTCTATTGTTCCAATGTCTATCTGCTTTTGTAGTGCCTTCTGGATCACTGAATAGACAGCAATCTGCATAAGAAAATCCTCATACGAACACTGATACCTATGCTCACATATACTGCCTTTAGGAGTGTAATTTCTGAACAGCTCATTAATAAGGGTGATACGTTACTATTGAGATTCTAACCAGAGCCTCCTACAGGTTCCAGATTAAAGGTTTTCCAGTTGGAGAAATGGAACAAATTGCACAGCCACAACTTGTGCATGACTGAATGTGACAGCAAAACTCCCAAGATGCTTCTTCAAGACTTAAAACTGCCAAGATAAAACCTCACCATCAACACTAAAACAGTCTGGGTGGTAAGGAGCCTAAATTTGAGCATTTGCATTCTGTGGTGATGAGAATAAGACAAATAATTAGCTGAAGCATTTAAAAATATCTACACAACATACCTACAGTGTGCCCAAAAGACAATACAATTCACTTTTAAAATAGCCACAGCTCAAGTGAGAGCGAACAGGATATTTTCACAGCAGCTGAAACTTTCAGAGCAATCGCTTTGAAAAAGTCTTTCCAGTATTTTCATAGGATCCCATTTTGCATTTTGTTTGGTTTTCTGTTTGTGGTTTTGTTTGGGTTTTGTTTGTTTTGCTTGTTTGTTATTTTTAAGCTGCATGCTGAATCAAGGACAAAGCTAGGTTTCTTCACACCCGTACTGATATGATTTATTTCTACATAACTGAAATGAGCTTGAAATATTGAAACTACATGTTCATCCCTCATCTGAATAGAATAGCTTTCGACTCTTTCATAAATAACCAACACTGTAAGCTGACCAAAGAAATCAGGTTGAGATCCTGTGTGATGACATAGGAGCCCGCTGCACCTTCTTTCATCATTTGGATCCTTGTCCCAGGGCCAAACATCTCATCTCCACAATGCTTTGCAATGTGCAGCGCACCATTCGATCACCACCTGTACCACAGACATGGCTCGAGTTCCTCAATACTAGCATGTCAGCCTGGAAGCTAACAAAATTTCTTGTAAATGAGTGAAAGTGAATGAAAAATGCTATAGAAATATAAATAATTGTTATTAAGGGAGCTGGGAACATTTCTGTGCTACTTCCATTGCTTAATTTTTCACTCACATTTCTACATGACTTTTAATTTTGTAAAAGCAGATTAAGTGCTAATGATTTGTATTTTCTAAAGCATTGTGAAATTGTAGTTTAAAGTGTCATGTCACAGGTAAAACTGTTAAAAGCCACATCAGCAATGACAGTAATGAAGAAGTATCCTCGTGTAGTGCCTTTTTTTTTTTTTTCAAGACACTACTTTTCTGTATTGTGATGTGATTTCACTCAAAAAGATAGATCATTTGAATGGGCCAGAGGGCCAGATCCTCCTATATCCCTAAGGAGTCCTTCACACTGCCTAGCTGTGCAAACAAGCTTTAAATCAGGTAGATATGGAAGTGAAGGCTGTTACAATATCCCCTGCACAGTTATCCATATTCTAAATAACTATGCTCTTGCATCATTTCACTAGGTGAGATCTGCATCGTCAGACTTTCTATGCCTGCATTCTTTCAACACCTACTCCTGTGACTGAATATAAAACGTCATGCTGTCACTACACAAAAGCTCGTGTTTGCATAGAAATCAGCCCTTCTACTAATATTTTAAAATCCCTACATGCTGTAATTCCAAGTAAAGTATTTTCTTGGAAATTCATGTGATGAAAGGCTGATTTGCTCACACCTGGGGTTCAGTATTAGACAGTTCTAGAGCACTTGTGCTTGTTAACACTTGGCACTGATAAGCTCCTTGCATTTGAGATTATAAAAATATTTTATTAGATATTAATGAATTAAAAATGACAACATCCTTGTGAAAGTTTTAGTATCTTATTACAGGTGGTTAAATTGAGGCACTTAAACATTAATGGCAGCATTCTTAAGCTTGCTTGAAGTGTACACATCCAAATCCCTGTATTTAAGGAAAGAGCTGCTGTCAAAGAGGCTTTATAGTTCAGGAATTGATGAAAGTTCCTAAAACCAGTGCTGTTAGGAATCCCCACCAGTTAAAAACTAATATGAGAGCATTCTGTCTGAAGCATCAGTTCTAGCTTTCAGGCTATCTTGAAAAGGTAAACACCAAGTTTTGGGTTTATTTTTGACTGCACCAGTGACCTGCGAATCACACACTGCTGTACCCAGAGAGGCCTCACTTGACAATTATCACAGCCTAACACATCCTGAGGAGTGCTAAAGGGTAATATAATGCAACTAATACAAATTCCCAAGGTAGATCACTAGCTGTACACCAGCATTCAATACATGATTATGTCCAGCTATACACGTGTGTGTATACAAACCCGGGAGAGAAACCAATGTGTAGTCCTCCCACCTAGTGTGCGTGCCAACAGGGCTAAAATGGATACAGGTGCCTAAATTCTGCCTCACCCCTACTTTATTTAGCAAACAAAGAATTGTGCTTCCTAAAACGTTGGTCATTTTCTCAGCCCCCAGGTTAAAAGTTTATTGGTATCTCAATTTTCACACTGAAGTCGTCTTCACCCATCTACAAGACAATAGTAGCAAAAAACTGAAGGCTACAGACAAGGCTGCTTTCTACAGTGCCTACAAGGGAATGAAATCATATGGGTGTGTTGAAGACAGTGATATTTCAATGGAAAAGCTAAGTGAACAAAATCAGCAGGTTTTACTGAAGTTAAACCAAGTTCTTACTATGCTGTTCAACCAGATTTCAGGGAAGCAGTTCCAAACTACAATAACTGTTGCAGCTCCTGTTAGAACAAAAATACTATTGGTAAAAGTAAATCCACAAGTCTCTCCAGACTATTGCATGCCCCCCCAAGTTGTTCTATGTACAGAATGAGTCAGAAAAATTTGTCATACTGACTCCTTTTT
The DNA here is from genome assembly GCA_013399365.1 of Pampusana beccarii. NCBI lineage: Eukaryota > Metazoa > Chordata > Aves > Columbiformes > Columbidae > Pampusana > Pampusana beccarii. The sequence goes on from VWYH01008418.1 coordinate 1,910,898, forward strand.
ATAAAAGTATACTAGATACATCCAAGACTAAGAAGAAAAATAAAATATCTGCTAAAATTTTTGAATATTTTTCGCTAAGCCACCGTCTGCCATGGCATAAGCTACTCTTTGAGTCCTCTATCAGCACAGATAACAGAGGCCTAAAAACTAGACAGTTGCATGTGATTCATATTGCCACCATCTCTGCACCATTTCCAAAAATACCCATTCGTACTCCACAATTAAATGCAACAAACTATTAGATGCTACCTAAGAAAGTCTTTGGATTGATCCTCTCTTACCTATTTATCTGCAATCTAGGATCAAAGTTGGCTCTGAGATACGCAGGTTGATATTCTAACTTCAGGATCTATCAAAGGAGCGCTATTTTGCGAGTCTTCAGTAAGAGGTCACTTAAAATCCTATATATAGTTCTCATCGGGGATATGCAAGAACAATGAATTTAAACAGGAACAAATTCAAAGAGGACCTATTACAACGATTAGAAAAATGCAGTGTCTGCAAAGAGATGTTAAAAAAAGGACAGCTTTTTTCTAGCAAAATAAATGCTGACAAAGAACATCTGACTTCTGAAGTATGTTTAGAAATACAAAACCAGTTTTTATCCCTCCTTGATAAAACAGATTAAGGATCAAACGGCTGTACTTTAGTCACAAGTATTATTCCAACTAGTTCTGCAAGAGAACACTTTCAGAGTGGCTAGTACAAGGAACCTAACATTGCTTTTGAGTTGGAGCTCGAACTTATCAAAGAGGCCAAATAAAATTTCATAGACAGAAACAATCTTGATATTTGAATCCACAGGTATCTGATCTATCCTTTTATAGAGAGAACGTAAAATGAAACTAGATCTGTTTCTTTTCATTATAATTACATTTATGAATCCTGTACATCATATTATGGCTGCCTACAAAGCCTGAAGAGGATACACTTTTCCCGGTCAAGGCGTAGTTTCAATTCTGTGTAAAAGAAGAAAAACAGGAAGAAAACGTCTTCCTCTGAACACACTGAAGTTGCATGCAGCTCAAGAAAGAATTTGGGTTTTGATGCTTTTAATGACAGTAACACACTGCAAGGTGCATGTCTCTGTTAGGGCTACACTTCAACTTATCACAAGGTTTCTGGCTGCAACATTCTTTGTGCAGAGGAGATTGGCACAGACTGCTGCAGAGCTGGTTTGCAAAGGTTTGAGAATCACTGTTAGTTTTGGTTTTGGTGATGGTTTTTTGTTTGTTTAGTGCGTTTTTGTTTGTTTGTTTGTTTTTTCTTTTTGCTTGTTCTTTTGTAATGCTACAACCCAGGAATCATCTAGTAAGTTCGTTAACACATCCATTTGTCACTACAGGATCACAAATCAATCCTGTTGGCTTTCTGTGTCTTATATATACAGATACATGTATAAAGTCTTAATAAAATACTCAGTAACATGCCATCTCAAACCACGATTTTTTTAATATACATATGTATATACGCACGCAGAAGGTGATCCTGTCAACTAACTGTCCCCTATACACAATAGCTTCAAATTACTAGGCAGCTAGTTGCTGTGGCAATCAGAAAATCCTTCCCAATACTACGTTCTTATTCATTCAGTAGTCTGCTTATGAGAAGAGAGCAGTTGTGGAGGATGCTCCTCTTTTGAGTGCTCACTGCTACAAGATGACCTTGGTCTAACAGGGAAATCATCTTGCAGGTAACATGAAAGGCAACTAACAGGCTGAAATAATTGAAGCCATCAATTAGTGAGCTGCCTCCAGATTTGTCATGGCAGAAAACACAGTTTTGTCCCAAGATACGCCTGTTTGGTTTGTTTCTGGTTGAGCTTCCTTCTCTCAGTGCTGAGGTGCTATGTGAAAAATAAATTTTAAATCCTGCAAGTTTACGGTTGAGTAATTGGCAGCAAAGGTGCACCATCAACTGCAGTAAATTAACCATTTAAGCCATAAATCACATTTATGATCTGCACTGTAAATGTAATTGTTTAAAATGTTCATCTTAACAGTAAATAGCAGTTCAAAGACATCAATTTAATAATGACAGATTGTTTGCAGCTAGAAATATAGCGTTTGAATACTTGATTTTAATCACAAACTCATATTCAGTTGCTACAGATTAATATCTCTGTATGGTCTTAAAACCACAAATGAGCTGTTTATTTTTACTTTTCTGTAACAGTGACACTTACTGAACACTGATGAAGGCTTTATGTGTGTCAGAGGACCTTATTTTTAAATAACAGAAATAAATAGTTTGCTTCCTGACTCTTTACGAAGCAGCTTGAGAAGACATACTCAAGCAGCTGCTCTTCTGAAAGGCAAGAGTAAAAAGAATAGGAATGAAGCATGAAGTAAGTTTTCTAAAAAATAAATAAATAAATTCACAAATATGAAGATTTATGTACAGTTTGCATGGCTCTGTGCATCTCAAAACCACACTGGGAAAACAACTTGTAAGAATATGAACTGGAACAATAAAACTCCACCAAATGCAAGCGCTAAAGCCTGTTCTTTCTGCTTCCTACATTTTAAGGCTATTGACCTGCAGATTTAAAAACAAAAATTTAAAAAAAAAAAAGCACATATGAGGCAATCAGTTCTTGCACCAGAGAAGTAAAAGGCTCAACAGGTTAAATATCACCACCAAATTCACATCAGCAGGCTCTTGCCCTGCTCTCTGTTCAGGGCTGTGAATGGCAGTGTTGGGCACAAAACCAAAGTTCTGGTCTTTCAGATGTTCGCTCTATCATTTATTTTTTTCCTCCAACCAACTTGTTTCTTTGGTACTCTTATCTCAAGTCGTCTTTTTTCTTCCTATTCCCATTTCAATTTGTCTTCTCACCCTTCCACATAGCAAGCTTTCTCACATAACACCGTTCTCTCAACTTTTATTCCAGTTCTCTTCCTCTCAACCATGCCAACTCCTTTTTTTTTCATATTTTCTTCATGTTTTCCATGCAACAAGGTTTGTGTATCCTCTGAAAGTAGCAATCCATGAAAAGATCACACTCCTCTGCTCAGCAAAATGCCCCAGAAGATACATGAAGATGTCATAAGACTTAAATCCAAAAAGCAAATGAGTAGAGCTCCTCACTATCACATTATCTATGGACACATAGAAAGAACATTCCTCCAAAAAAAACATAAGCACATCTTCAAGAATACAGATAGGCATATGAGAAGTTACTACTGTAATACATCTACATTAGCTTCAAATTACTAACCATGTTGTTTGGCATTCTCCCTCTCTGCCGAATACTTAACACAAGGAAAATCAGGTTGACCTTGTGTTCAATATGGAGTAGGATGTGAAAGTGAGCATAGGATTACGTCTTCTATGTTTGGAAAGAGGTTTACTGAGACATACCATGAAATCTAGGGCCCCAATGGTTTAATAAAAAGCAAAAACTACCACAAGTGGATATTCAGCTATCAGCAACTAGTATTAGAGACAGCCAGAGAAATAAGCTGAAATTTGCCTGCTGTAGTAAAGCTAGTGGCAATTTTTACAGTTTTACCTGCCTATCCCAGAAAATACTGACAACTGAAGCTATTAGCGGGGAAAACATCCCATATGGATGTGCCTAAATCAGCCAAAAAGGCAGGAAATTTTTTGAGGGTTTTTTTGTCTCTTTGGTTTTGCGAGAGGGTATGTGGTTTTGTTTTTAATGTGCAATGATACCTGAAGTGGTAACTAGAGACCTAAATTCACAACCAAACTTACTATAAAATTTAACTTCTTCCTTGCAAGGGAAAAACACGTGCAACATCAAGTTGGATAATTCCTTTGTGATAAAGCTACATCTTGATTGTGAAATCTTTACTTTCCATGTCATGAGTCAAGACCAGATTCAGGAGACCATTCTCAACAGAATCTCATGAAGTGTAATTGGGGTGGGGCGGGGAGGGGGGGAAGGAGAGAACACCACCAAAAGGCAAACCCAATTTTTGACACGGTAGTACAGTTTCATCTCCAAGGCCGGTAGTTCAGATTCTATATTTGCCCATATTTTGTCTTACAGAAATCAAAATCAAAACATCGAAGTGTATTCTCTCCTCAGAGCACATTTTTAAGCTGATGTTTTATAAATTACAGGACCCTTCTCATTCCAAAAGGGTATTCAAAGTGCAAGGTCTGATCTATAAAGCTTAGGCATATTTTAGCACAAGCTTTGTTCTAATATTCTTCAAGGTCCCTTTTATTAGAGCAATCCTAATTACTGTCACTTTGAGGCATAGGATGTTGACTAAAGAAGCAGCGCTAGTGAGGCTGTTGTACACTGTAAAACCAAAATTATACCTTCATTTATCTCATGTTTTCTTTGGTTTATATTATCTCCTAAGACAAAATGGAGTGTTTCACTCTCTACCAAAAAAAAAAAAAAATTACATTCCCCCTCAAACTATTAACATATTTCTTTTGTTTCATAAAATGTTATTATGGGTAAAAACAGGAATACAGAAGAAAAATCTGTATTTTCAGAGCTGCATGTTCATATAAACCATAACACAAGAAAATTCTGGAAAGACTATAGTACAGGCAGACTGTTCAATAGTATAGGACACTAGATGTTGGCAGTTGTGGAATACATTGCCCTTTTTTTGACATAGATGTTTGGCACATCATCCTCATTTTTATTATATTTATATGGTCCTCATAAGCACATCTGAAACACAATCAATTTGATTTGCCTAAGTCTACCCTAGACAAATAAGTAAGGCATCGCTAGCATTGTAAGCAGAGGAACAGAGACGTTAACAGCCTGAATTCCAGCAGCTCAAAAGACACTCCTAATAGCTTCACTATAGGAAAGATGTGGCGGCACAAGATTTTGCATCTAAGTGTCATATGTGCTAGATTAGCGTCCCAAAAACTGAATCACTCCTTGTCCTGCCCTGTTGCCTTCCCTGCATCCCTGAATTCCAGCACAAAAGACTCACCCACCTAAGGCCAAGGAAGCAGATGCCCATGGTGGAACCAGCTCACAAGGGGAGGTTAGAAGAGTTCTGTTCTAACACAGCCCAGCAAATTGAGGTTCCAGCTTCCCACCCACTGCTATGTAAATAAGAAAACAAATAAGTGTTTCTGGGATAAACCTCATCTGGATACATAAGCCCTAAAACTAACAAACAAAAAAACACTAACAAAAAAGTATTTTTAAAACCCATTAACCTTAATTAGGAATTAATCCCTCTGATAACCACATTACAACTAACATGGCTAAAGAAGCAAGCCTTATACATATTGCCACTTGATTTGTTATTATTTACATCATCATAGCCACTAGGAACTCCAGCCATGTCTTAGAAGCCTGTAATGTTAAGTAGTAACTACTTATTTTATTCTGTTATGTCTTACTGCAAAAAAGCTATCCAATGACAAATTCTAACTGTGCAACTTACGAATGTGATGCAGTAGTCTGCTTTGCCTCTACCACTTTTAGCCTAGGGTAGGGTTCATGTAAATGTGTTCAGTAGAAAGCAGTACTAAGAAAAACATAGGTTTTCGAATTTATGGTATTACAATTGCATTATAATATGACATTTTTAATTATGCAAAGCATGAATTTATGTAAAGCATAAAGCACAGGTGAACAAAATGGTCTTGCATACTCCAGCTCACTACTGGGCTGTTTTCAGTTTATGTTTACATAAGCATAAAGGAATAAGCACGGACAGAAAGGACTGCTTACCGCACAGCTCTTGTACCCCAGTTCAAAACTTGTATACACGTAGCTACCCCAAAGCCACGCTGGAGTTCAGCTTTAAAAGCCCAGACACATGTAAATAATGTCAGCTTTTTGGTGAAAGCTTCTAACATCCTGTAGCAGCAATGGGATGATTAGACCAGAATGTCTGCATGTTAAACATCTCACTACAAGCCTGATCCAAAAATCCCGTTAAGCTGGAGCAAAATACTCTGGTTGTAACTATATAGGGTGGGGTTTTTTCAATAAACACTTTTCTGATTTTACCTCAGTTCTGCTAAAAAAGTGCTTATTATTCAGTCACATAGTTTTAAAACTTTAGAAAGAGACAATTGATGATGGCTGGAGATGGAATTTTTCCTTCCCAGCAAAAAGAACTGATCCATTTTTCTCTAGTCCTCTGATTTGGAGCAGGAGAGTCAAAGTATTTATCTGAGTAATAGGAAGGGATTACACATGTAGATGGATTTACAAAATGTCAGTCCCGGCAGGCTTCTGAAATTAAAAGAGCCTAACGCATGGGGAGTGATTTACTTTACAATAAGGGAAATGTCAAGCTGTGGAAAAACTATTCCGGAAGGTAGCTGAGATTTAAGTACAGAGTTCACTTCTCTTGTCACTTGATCCTCTCCTTAGAATTAAGAACTGAACTTACCATTTTGAAAAATGTAGAGTAGCAGCTACAAAAGTCCACCACAAGAACGTTCATATTGGGAGAGTTTTCTGCCTTTACACGAGTTTAAGGGATTGTCAGAGGTCAGAGAGAATTGAACATCCCTGCTGAGTCACTTCTATGAAAGACATGCTGTGGAATGGTATAGATGTACTTACTCTTCATGGCTATTTAGACAGGACCAAAAAGAAACAACCAAAAAAAGGAGTGGGGCAGCAAAAAAAGACTTGTTCAATATTGACTCTTGTTAGGCCTCAATAACAGGGATCAATACCAATTTCTAACAGATAAAGAAGGATTTTCTGCTTAAGAATCAAACCATATGCAAAGATATTTTCAATAATACTCACACAATCAATTATGCCATTCAGGACAAAGCAGGTGTTAACCTTGTCTTATGGAAGAGAACAAGCTTTTTTCTCTTTTGTGAAACCAAGAATAGAGACACTTGCAGAACAACTTCTTGGCAGACACAGAATGACAAGTGCACCCCTCCCCAGCTATCTACTATTGTTTCTCCATCTCCACAGGTGAGAACTGCCCCCCCAGGACACAGACAACACACGGTTATTTCCTGGCAGGAAGAAGACTAATGAGTCAGAGCAGGAGCAAAACTCCCATTTAAATGCAAGATTGGACTGAACACCTTCCCAAGCTATTGGAAACGCAGTGTTTCTGTTGAGGAGATTAACAGAACTCGTTCTATACCAGCTTTTGATTTCTACAACTGTTAATGCATGCAAAATTATCTTACATTTGGAATACATAAGGAAAGACCTATCGGTATAACATCAAGACCCTAGTGTAAAGCAGTATTTTAATAAATCTGTTTTATTAAAAAAACATACCTTCTTACCTCCCTGCAGTGCATTTATATCAGGGATTGGTGCTAGAAGTAAAAGAACTATTGAACCACGTTCAGATACATATCCATACTGCAGAGTCTCCCACAATTAAAAGACAGCTGCCTCCCGGTCCCATCTTTAACAGAAAGGTTTATACAACACCATTGAAACTACATTCATTGTGACCTACCACTCCCTTTGGAGGTTTAGAAAGCAAAAGGGTAAGAATAAATTAATCTTTGTTCAGGAAACAGGTTAAGCACATAGGTACTAATTGTCTGGGTTATCTACTCTTCACAGCTCCTCACCATAGTAGGTACAGTTACCTATCACTTGCCCACGAATTTTCTGCTATAATTTTAACTCTCGGTATTTATCAGCCAGAAAATGTTGGACTATATAGCTCCCTCTTTTAAACAGAGTTCACAATGAACTGTAATCACAGCTGTACATCAGATTTAGTACAAATAAGTCTGCTTGTAGAGGGGGCTGCAAGAAAAGTCGCACAATGTTTTTCTGCAGATACTCCTAGAACAAAAATAGCTTCTGTAAGTGCTAATTAAAAGCCTAATCAGAAGTAAATCGGGTAAATAACAAATACTTTCCCACAGCATTCTATTATTGCTGGCAACAAATTAACACAATATTGCTTCACAACATTATTATGATAGGAAAAATTATGAAAATTCAGCAGAAAATTGCATCTCCCTGATTTCATAACAGAGTTCAAGCAAAGGTGGCTCATTGAAGATCAGGTCAAAGTGGGGGCAGACCCCAGGGCAGCCATCCAAAATCCCTAAACTGGGGAGTCCCATCACATCTCTTGGGCAAACACCCAACTGGATCGCTGAGGAGAACTGGTAAGTACAGGTTGACAGCCTCACCAATATTATTGCTGACACAGGGAGGGAAGCAAGAAATCCGCTCCTGGTGGAAGGAGGGCAACTCTACCGCTTTTGGGCCAAGCTACACATTTTTTTTCTCTATAGTTGAAGCCACTGCTCCTGTCATGCAACCACCTTTCTGCACACCTGAGGATGTTAAAAAAACCCTGGGACTGCTGCACTGCTACATCTTAACCCATTCACTCCTGAGCAGAGTAGCTTTGGAACACTGCAAAAAAAACAGAAGAGTTTCATCACCTGTAGGGGAAAATGGATTTTGTCACTAGGCAAAGTTAATGACCACCTCAATCTGGTAGACAGAGAAGGTGCATGAGGATCTTCCCCAAAACCAAAGCAAATTTACAAGCTAAGATTTTAATAGATGTGAAACAAAATGGTGTAGAATGATTTGCATGAAAATTAAGCAGAAATGGGATGAGTTCCGTTACTGAAATGCAGCATTATTAGCCATATCTAAGGTGCTAGTAAGGTCCAAGAATGACTGTTCAGACAGCAGACATCATAATTGTCTTTAATAGAAACTTATACTCTTTTTTTTTTTTTTAAATAGCATAACAATGCCCTGTGAAGCCTAGAGGAACCCTTTAAGACAAGTAATGTGTAGAAAACTGCATTTCCAATACAAACTAAGAACCAATGTTCGTGCCTTCAGGAGGAAATCTGCCTATGAGAGAATATTCTGATGTGTTGCTTCTAAGTGGCAGCAGGAGCATTTCATGTCTCTACTCCTAGAGTAGAGGTCTGGGGCTAGAGTTCACTCTGGGGTTACAGGCTTTTCAGCCCGGGTACAGATAGGTAATCACATGGGCTGCAAGCACACGTCTGCTACGACAATGGGTCACATTTCATTTTTCCACTACTGCCCTGCGCAGCCGTTGTATGTGGATAATTTAGACTACACAGTATAGACATGCAAGTACACAGGACAGTACTTTTTAAAAAATAGTATTTTTTCTTTTTAAGACCAAGCTTATTATGGAGGAACACTAACCACTAAAGCAATTCACATGCTTTCTTCTCTTGAGTGATCCCACAATAGTAACACAACCTGCATCCAAGTTATCAGCTGTTTAAAGACAGCTGTAATTAAGTAACTGCTGCCTGATAAGGCTGTAGGTTTAAGGAAAAATAAAAATCCAGACCCAAGATCCACACTAAAGCTGAAGTGCTTCTACTAATTCTACCTTTGAGCAAGGTTTTAAAATTAAAATTAAATGAATTTACAACATGTCATTATTCCTAGACCTTATGGAGTGTACACTTTACAGTCTACAGAGACAGCTTCAATCATAGTCAGCATTAAGTTGAATTAGTGTCCCAAAGTGCCTACTCCCCTCCTCCTTTTAGCAGGTCTCTGTTTAGGCACAAGGTCAAAAACGGAGATGAGCTGCATACCGCTTGCAAGTCCCTCATCTGCCTATTAAGGTGGGATCCTGAGTTTTATGGCTGCAAGGCTTATGCCAGCCAACCATCGTTAATTTAATTTATTAGGGGGAATAGTGAATGATATGATTGAAATAATGTATAGCCAAGCTACTCTGACAATGCCCTATCTGATTATTATGGACAAACCTGTTCTAGTCAGTACCTCTACACTGGAAGCCAGTCATTCCCTCTGGGATCACTTAAGATGGAGCGGGGTGGGGGGGTTGTATTTCTTATCTTCCCTGTGATCAAAACTTGCCATTCTTTTCTCCTAGCAAATCTCCCTCTGCATTCTGTTCCAAGGTGTCTCCCCTCAGCCCTGCATTTTCTTTACCTGTCTGCATCCTCGGCTGAATTTTGTACTTTTCCAGCCTTTAGAATTTGAATTCATTTGCTTGCATGAGATCTAGGAGAAAGTTACGAAGTTTAAAAAGAGAAAGAATGTGACCCTAATGCAAGACTTTGAAGTAGAGTTTGTGTCCTTCTCAACACTGGGAACCATAGTATTAGAATAGCTGCTTTTCTTTCTAAATCATGCATCTGATTCTAAGATTTGTTACCAATTAAGTCAACTTCACAAAAATACTATTTCTGCAGCTCTTCATGACAGTTCATCAAGCTGGACAATGCACTTTTTCTACTATTCCTTAACTTATTCTTTAAACACTAAGTCATCGAAGATTATCAGGAAAAGTTAAGTCTATACATTACGAACAACTAGTAAGTAAAAAAAAAATAATTATTGTGCTAATTATACATTTCCATTTTAAGGAAACCAAAGGACAGACCCTTCCAAGTGCTACACAGTAACACACACAATAACTATTTTAAATTTCACTACCTCTCCAGCTATCTTTATCAATAGTGCCCTTTGACTTTTGCTTTGAGTGTCCTTTTTTTTTGGATCTGCATTTATAGAGACAAGTTCTCATAGCAATACTTATTCAACATTCAGGAACATGAATAAAAGTGCTAAACAACTTTAGGAACACATATGAACCACTGTCACTTAAGTATGCTGTATTTTATCAGTTGGATACAACACACCAAGTTCAGGCTGTTTGTCAATCTCCATACTCTGCTAAGTCAGTTCAGCATTTCAGACACCCTCTTTAGAGGGCTCCGGAATTAGATTGTTCAGTAATTACTTTCTGATCTAGATTCCATTTTGACATCTGAAATCTTTTATCATGACATTGCTGTTAGCCTCAAGAACAGGTTTTTTACAGAATGATAATCCCGGTGCAAAGATACCATCTATGTACTCATTATTTTCACTGTTCTCCAGAGCACAAGTGTCCTCACCTCAAAAACACAGTTGCTGAATTAGGCCTGTTAGTAATTTCAGACATAACCTCAACATGGCTTTATTAATATAATAGACATATAAAGTAGCTTATGTGTATATACTATACTAGGATTAGTTTCTTCAACTTTCTGTATACAAACTCTCAATAATTTGGGGTAAACTTCCATCACTCTCAAGATAAACAGCTGGCTAACAGAAGCACATTTTCTAAAACTAACAGTATTTACATAGGTAGGCATCTAGAGCAAAGGACTCATGAAATAACAAGAATTCTTTAGTTTGCACATGCTTTTGAAAATCCTCAAACTGTTTGAAAGTGCATGAGCAACAAAGAAGTTTTAAACTTCTCTAGAAGAAGCATCTGAGTTTCTCCTATATTAGATTATTATTAACTACATTAACAATAGCAAATTCCCCTGTGTGCAGAACTTAAAAAAAGCTTCCCTTGCTGTAGCCCACATGAAACCATACGCTCCATCTCTGACATTTTGTAGAAAGACTTCCTGAGACTGTACTAGCTTTATTGCTAAAACTGCAGATTTCACAAAGCAATGGATGTTAATTAAGATAATTCCAGTGCCACACTGAAAAATGGAGATAGATCTAAGAAACATGATAGTTGGAAAAAAAAATGCCAACAGCTTATATGTTCACTTTTCATGGTGATCCCAGCATCAGCAGAGCTATAGTAGAGCTACTGCAACAGTGACAGATTACCTTAAAATTTTCAACATGATCCGGACTGCAAGGTATGGATGTTACTAATATATAGAGGGGTATAAAAGTAACCACATATTCAAAGTATATTCCATCAGACATTAGGCAAAACAAGTTATGTCCCTTCGAGTGTCCACTCATATTTTGGTAGTATGCTCAACCCCCCCATCTCTTGTGTTAATCAAATCAGAGAATATTCAACAGAACATACACAGCAATCTGGTACCGTCATGGTTCATGAGTGGTTTCTCAGTCACTAAGTTCTTTTTTGCACGCCCCCCCCCCAAGGAATAATTTGACACCTTCATTTCTTAACACCTGGTCATACATTTCTGAATTGCTAAAACACTAATATTTAGATAGCATTAACAGCTGAATTCCTAAAAAGAGCCTAGGAGCACTGAAGATTTATAGTTAAAGCCTGGATAGATAGGTTTTTTTAATGATGAGAAAACCTTGATCTCATTTCTATCCATTTGTCATTAAGGATTATTCTCATGTCTATTTTTAGCTTTTATTACTGGAAATAAATTGCAGGAGAAAAATATTTTAACAATAGTTTAATTTTCATACTACACCCTGCTTTTCAAATCTAGACAGTCTCATATAAAATAACATGAGAGATAAAAGGAAGGAGACCCTTTTCTCTCTCATTATTAGTTTGCTAAGACTGTCATTGAAAGGTTTGATTTAACCACCCACACAAAACATGTGCTATGTTCATCCCCCTGTCAGTATCTCCCAAGGGCTAGGGAACTAGGATATCAGTCAGTGACTACAGATGTGGTTAGATCAGCCAGATTTAACCCTGGCTTAATCTCTCCCAGGTATCTCCTCTGCCAGCTGGGCTCCTGGGATTCATTTTGAAGTAGCAACAGTACTGAATTTGAGGGAATGGGGTATTCATTTCTGAACACAGACAACCTGTTAAATAAGTTTTACTGTCAAGACTGACATGCTACTAAATTTACTGACTGTTCAGGAAGAAGTGGGTTGAAAAGATAAAGCAAAATGAACTGATATTATAAGCAATGCCAAATGAACTGTTATTATAAGCAATGCAAAATATAGAGCTAATAAAGAAATTAGAATCTTGGGAATCAACAGTAGCACAGTGACCTTATCTTAGGAACTGCATTTCTCTATTAGAAACACACAATCTTTTAGCACCTACCTGTCCAAAATGAGTCTTCAATTAGCAAGAAACAGCTACATATCAAATAATGTGTGTCCCTACACATCAAATAACATGTGTCCATAGCTATTTAACAGTGATTTACAACTTTGAAATAACACAATATCACAGTTGGACTGCTTAAAATAGCACCAAGACTATAATTTTCTTTCGTACACCCTTGCTTTGCACCTGTGCTTCCTACCACTGAACCGTACAAGAATCCCTCATGGTGTTTGAAGTGCACAGAGTCCCATCATTCTCATAAAACACACACTGATGAAGTAAGCAGCTGGGACAGTAAGGTATAGAGCAGAAAAGCTTGTCCCAAGAGATTTTAATTAAGCATCTATTCCAAAGTCTTGTGTCAATAGAGTGCTGCTCAACAAGCAGGTTTCCAAAGAACAAGTGCATCACAAGCAAAATGCGTTTACTCATCCCTGTTGCAGTCTAAAGTTAAGAAAGCTCATAATCAACAAAAAAGACAAATGGGTGAGGAAGTATGACCAATCTCATTTTGGTTCCACAAATGCAAGGCACAGGTGTTGGGAACTGGCCTTGGTTGCAGACAATAGAGACCCAATGTCAGGGCCAGGCTGCTACACTTTTTGCATGAACTACTCACTCTGCAGATGAACAGAGAATTTTATTTCTCTGCTTCATTTCTCAGCTTCCTGCGAATCCTGACATGAGCCAAATTCAACATCGAGGAAAAGCCTTAGTATTTTAATGTTAAGGTCCTGTCTACACTGAAAGCTTGCCCTGGTTTGAGTCGCCTCAGTACTCAGAAGAGACAAGCATTTAGGCATCAACTTCAAGCAGGGGGAAACTCCACTGATGCAAAGCATGAGAGGCAGCAGCTTTGCCTGTGTACACTTAGAAACATCATACTAGCACAAATTTGCAGAAAAACTGAAATCCCAGCGCAGACCACACTTGAAGAATTTCTGTGAATTTTTCCCCCCTTAAGATTTTTGTCCAAGTTACTCTTTCACGTCTAACAAATCCTTGAGTCCTTATCCGTAATTTCATACTACTTACTAGCAAATGATCAAAAGGCATAAAAGAAATCTTTAAACAAGGTCATGGCAAATCTATTAGGCTATGGCACACAAACTACATCAACTAAACAGAGGAAGGGAGAATCATCTTTGTTGGCAAATTGTCTTGGACATTTATTTTGAGAATTAATACAAGTCAATCAAACTAAAGACTGCAACATTATCACAGGCACATTAAAACATATGCATTATGCACTGCTCTCAGCTTAACCTCCTAGCACTATTAGCCTAAAAAGCAAACACATGGCTTTTAAAACAACTTTTTTATGGTGTGCCATGACAGCTGATTAATAACTGCAGTTGCAGGAACTGAAAGCTTAGTAACCAAAGCTAGAAAATTCTATCTCACCCCTATACAGACAGAGTGGGGAAAACCGAGCAACAGAACTGTTAATAAAATCCACTGAAGTAGTTTCCTTAATATGACAAGATTCCTTGTATATTCTAATTCTTCCATTGTCCATCTTTTCAAAAATTATTTTCACATATGAAGGCATTTTATGAGGTAGCTGTGATTCTCCAGCTGGTAGTGACAGTATGTGTTAATGCACTCTTTGAAAGCGAACAATGAAAACAAACATAACTGAATAGAAAACACAGATTATGATGTTTTTCAAAGCTACAAAGTGCATTGGAAATCAATAAGACGAGGGTAACTTGCACATTTGTTACCATGCTGAACATCATCTTAAAATATTTTAAAGAAAGGAGAGCACATTTTGAAGAGAACCATACTTCTTTGTAAGCAAAGAAAAACTGGAAAGAAGACACTGAAAAGACCCAAAACCTGTGTCCCTGACATCCACGAAAAAATAATGGTTATTGCTAAAAACCTAGAAGAATCAGATATCGGAGTTAAATTTCTATTTTCAGAGTAAATGTTTATCAACTTTATTAATCTTTTTACATTCTATTCATCTGTGTCCCTTACCAATTCCTTGTAGCTTTTTGTAGCATACATTACTTATTCCATTCCTCTGCTGTAGCCTTTGTTTGTGTTGTTTTGTTTCCCATCCTCATACCCCCCAGGAACTGCAACATGATAGGCTTATTCTACGGATTCTAAACTTTAAAAAGAAAACTGTTCTAACTTAATTAATACGGAAAAGTAAGAGGTGTGTATGTATCTCTCTGTATAAAGTATATATGCATATGGTTTGCAAGTATGAAGAACACAGAACGAATGCATTAACTTCTGAATGTTACTGATGCACTGCCTGTGCTCACACTATCACTCCAGAGCCTCAGAGTCATTCCCACCAGGGCTCCCCGTAGTTACCTGGCAACTTGCCAGTGATTCAGGCATGGTACTCGGATGCTGTACTGATCAGCCCATTAGAGACTCTTCATCTAGAGGATGCATCTTGCTCAGAAGCCACTTGAAACCCACAGTGATCTTCCAAGGTGAGAGTTTATGATCAGAGGTACTTTGAGATGCTCCTAAGTAGTGCAAAAAATGAAGAAGTTTTCTTGTACCTGCCTGTGACACCGAGGGTCCCCCATGGAACCTCATCTCCATAGCAAAGTTAGCAACAGACCTCTGGACAGCTGCAGCCACACATCAGTTGGGCACAACACAGAAGGCAATACCGTGCACATTCTAAACAGACCACTTTGACTATGCACACTTGCACAACTTGAAAGTCTATTATCCTGTTCAAGATAGCCCTGATGTTGTACATACTCAGCTCAATTGGGATCAATTTAAATGGACAAGAAACAGCAGTGTAAAATTCCTCTCTCTAATCTGTTTGCGCTTTTCTCCAACTTAGAACCCACAACTCAACCCAGCTTCAGTTTTGAAGAGGCCTTCCACATTCAGTGCAGTTTCATGATGAGCACAAGCTTCTAGAAAAAAAAAAAACCACAACAACAAATCTACAAGTAAGGAATAGGCTTCATGATGTGTAAACTGCAGTTTGTGTCAAACAGCAGCAAATCAAATAAAAACTGCAAGTAAAGACTGTTTTACCCAAGACAGTCTTGCAGGTAAATCCATCAAAAAGCTGAGAAAGGGAGGCAAAAGGTAAAACTCAGAATGAACAGTGATGTATCTGAACAGAAGCTTGTAATAGTTTTCTTTTACTTCACTTAAATCAGCACAAGTCAGAAGTCACAATATAATCAGTACAATTATAACCAAATGAAATCTAGGTGCAATGAAATCTAGTGCAAGCATTTATGTAAACGACAGTCACAAAGTCAACTTGTGCACTGCAAAGTAGGTGCTGGAAAGCAAGAAGAAACTTCAATTCAGCAGTAATTTTACATACACACATCTCTGGCCACTTTCTGACATCTAGAAAAAGCTTTTTAAAAAGAAGAGTCTCTGCCATACTAAGATACCATCTATCTTCCAAATGTCATCTGGAAACAGATTGCCCTCTCCTTCCTTAAAAGTCTTAATTTCTCTCTCCTTGCTACCATTTAACTTTATATCTGTATTATCTAACCACGTAAAGCGTTTGAGATATCATATCCACAATAAGATGCTATAAAAATAAAGCGGTAATACACTAGATCATACTATATCACTGTCAGGGCTCTTATCTGAAGTTCACTCTATTCTGCAGTGAACTATTTGTTCCTTAAAATAAACAATAAAACAACTCCGAGGTATTCTTTGTTGTCAGTTCAGCCTGGTGGCTGTCCAAGAACACCCAGCGTACTGCTCCACTGTTTTATCTACACCACGCAATATGATTTTTTTGAAGTATTGTGGTGAAGACACTGCACTGACACTCAACAAAACAGCATTTGCTCTCATCCTGTATATTTTATCAAGAGCTTTTACTTCTGCTTCAAGATACGTCTACCACCTACTGTAAGGCATCCAAGTCTCAAAAAATTTCTATCCGTCATTAAGACATAAAAGATAACCTTTTCTCTTCAAAATAAGAACACTAAAAATCATCTTTATTAGACTGTTAGAAGAAAAACCTGAATAAGATGTTTGCTGGAAAGATTTGGTGGCAAGTTCTTTAAATGTATCACGTAGTTCAGGCAACACTTAAATACAACTTTAAAGCTGTTCCTGTTTTACTATATTACCCCACATGACTTCCTTAATGTCTTCTAAGATCTTCTCCCATTATGCTGGCTATTTATTTTTATATATTCAAATTCCGCATCTACCACACTAGTTTAGCTCATTTCTCCTGAAGCCATCACCTCTACTTGCCATGAAATGCTTCTCTCCGAGCTAACTATCTGCAGTCCATAAGAAAGGAACTCAGGTTAGCAGAGCAGAACTGGATGGACACAGCTGGTGACATCAAGTTTTTAAATTATAGCAAAACCAGAAATCTTCAGGATTTTTGCTGCTGTGTATGCACTTTATTTTGCACCATCCAGAAGTTGTAAGAATTATCTAGAGAGATTTTCTCATACCCCCTGAAAGCAAGAGCTCAACTCCCCTATCAGCTCACTGTCCAAAACTAACTCAAATAATCTAAGACTTTTCAAAGGAGGGTACTAAAATAATTTTTTAATTGGCCAGCTACAGGATGGAATCAGAGTCTAGATATCCTGTCTCAAGGTGACACAGAAAGTGTCATTTATTGAGCAGCTGCTCACACCTCAAGAAACTCGAGTGATAACACAAAGCACAAGGTTTAAGAGCTGGTTCACCAGCACCTTAAGAGGCCACGTAGCAATACTGTGAGCAGCAGTTCAGGCCTAGAGCACAGTAAAGGAAGTGGATACATACAAGAGAACTTGTGTTCTGAATTGTAATCCATACCATGGAATATCCTAGCTGGGACACCAAAGGTAATATTTTTAACCCATTATTTGATTGTTCTTATTGCTCACAAGTATTCATTAGTGGCCAGTCTTACTCTCTGGGATCCCTACTAAATGCTTATCTGCCAAAGTTTATCTCCCTGCCCAAAGCCAGCTGCAAAAAGCTTTAACATTTCTATTGAATTTTGTGAATTTGAGCTCAGCAGTGAGCCACCAGTGTTCTGAGACATGGCAACCTGCTGCTGTTTTCTGAACAAAGCCATTTGTGAAAATTCATCACTTATAGAAAGTATGAGAGACTATCCAGCTTTAGTCCTCGCTTGGGACTTCAGACGCTTCCCAGTAGGCTTTAGAACACAAGAAAACCCCAAACCACCCCACACACCAGAAAAATCCAGCACCACTGAAACACAAGTGTAAAATGAAAAGCAAGAGAGAGAAAAGGCAAATAAAGGCATGCTTAGTTTCTGTTAAGTGTAAGAGCAAATTTGTTGGGAGAAAAACTGCTAATTCTTTTTACTTTACTAAAGAACCTCAGCCGACTGCATTATAGTTCACTGTGCAACACAAAAAGGAATTAAAAAGTGTGATTGAAGGAAAGGCTTACAGCTGCAGCCAGTGCATCCAAACCAACAATACACAAAAAAAGGGAAAGAGCATTCAGAAGAGGTGCTGACTCTATTTGTGCTACACAAATAGCCATGTTATTACTATTTAGAGCTAAGAAAAGAAATTTCAAGAAAATATAGTTATGCCAAAATCAGAACACTTTATGAGCTTTATCAGTACTGCTAGAATTATTACATAGGAAAACTGGGACTCAGAAGACTTGAAATACCAAAACAGATTGCGTAGATATTGCTTGACTGAATTATTGTATTTTTTCAAAAACTTTACCCTGTGTGAATAATAAGCGCTTACAAAATAATATCTAAACCACATATAAGTATTTCAATTGACACAACAACATTTTTTTTGGCCTAAAAGAAAAAACTTCAGATTTGGTATAAGCAAATTTGACAGGCTTATTTCTTCATAAAACAGAACGTGTCTGCTGTCACAAATCTGCTATCAAGGCCAGTAACATTTAAAAGCCCAAAGCAAACATTAATGCTGTACATGTATGGAAAGACAATGCTTTCCCCAAAATTAAGTGACTACCACAGATATAAGGCCTGCACAATTCAAGGGAAAAACAGACAACTACACTCAGGAGTAGTGTATCTATAGTACTCTATCTAAAAGCCGGTGATATGAACCAAATACATAAACAGCCTTCTTTTCAGAAATTTGAACCTGTGTTTTGGGGTGTTTTTTGTCTGTTTGTTTTGTGAGGGGTTTGGGGGTTTTGGGTTGGGGTTGTTTTGTTTGTTGGGTTTGGGCTTTTTAGTTTTTTTGTTTGGTCAGTTTGGTTTGATTTTTTTGTCCTTTTCCCCAAAGCAAGCACACACATTCTTATCTCTAACTCTCAGCCAAAGATCCTGCAAAGCACCAAACCACTGAACAATCCTTGTTCCCCTGCTGTGTTCAGAACACCACAAAGGCACTGGAGAAATGTCTACAGCTTAGCAAAGCTGCAGCTGTTTAAAGGGCATTTGCAATGTGATGGCGAACAGAAATCTGTCAGAGTCCCTATAAGGAGCCAGCTCCACTGGTCACCAATTGCTTGCTTTACCGCTACTTTGATCATCTTGCATACAAAGGGCATCCCAAGCAACACACTCATTTTAGGAAAAGTATGGAGAAGGAGGCTTTTCTAACCTTTGTTTTTCCAATATAAACAGATCACATAATTTCAGTCTTATTTCTTTAGTCACGCAATGTGGGTTTTTCCTGTTCCTAATTCTGAAGTAAAGAGATTCATTTTTGGCAAGCACAAGCTACATGACTGACTTCATTTGTTTTCCGTTTCATCCTTAGTTGTATTCTTTGTATGTGCACTTCATCTCCGTTGGACATTATTTGATTTTGTTTTGCAAACTTCCCATTGCCAGTCAATATTAGAAACGCTAAAATCCTTTTGTATATTGCGCTTCCTATTTTTCCTTCCTCCTATTCCTAGCAAACAGAATGTATGTCATTGGAAATGACTTTGCAACTGAAAATGTTTCAGTAACTTTATGAGTTCCTGCTCTTTGTCTGTCAGCTATAGTAGTGAGGTATAGGAAGGTGTTTTTACCATGTCAGCTAGATAAATAGGAATTTAATAATATTAATTTCAATAATGCTTTTAACAAGTAATGTATTATACAAGTAGACACAGTTAAAAATCATGCAAATAACAGTATTGCACTGTAACATTAGGAATATCATGCTCTAAAATGCTTATCCAACACTGATCAAGCACAGAATGCATTCCTAAATATCAGACCTTTACTCTTACCAGGACGCTTGGGTAGTCCAAGTATAAGATTTTTCTAACTGTAGACAAATTCCTTTTACGCGTAACGTAAGTATAGAGGGTGTTAAGTCTATTTACACTGGCAAGCCAAACCCATTAATTGTTTCTGATTTCTCATCAATTGCCAGCATATCTACTGGTAATAATTCATCTACGGGATGACAGCCATAACGAGATGCTCGAGAAAGATTCTCCTCTTCTCAAAAATCAGAAAAAAAGTAATATGACCTTATACTTTCTAGCGAATACATTTTTGAGGCCTGTCAGGAAGTCTGTTATAAGACTTGAGATAAGAATAGCATTTGGCATGAATTAGTTGTGTCAAAGAACAGTTTATTCATCAATAGCTGAAATACTAAAGGTGATAATAGACAATTGCAGTCTCTTACACTAACCTCCACTTCCTGGGATTTCCTCAAGTCATTCCTGCATAATGTACATCAAAAGGAATTGTCTCTTTCACCAAGGCATACCGTTTTGATTTATAAGCTTCAAGTAATATAAAGCTTACCAACCCCATAAAAGTCTGCTCTAATTATTTATACCCTATGGTTAAAAATTTATGTCTAGTTCATGGCTTGAACTTCATGGGCTTCCAGTGCCTTGCAACAAAATGGTCATATGTGTTTTTCTGCAAGTTCAGCATCCCATCTTTTCTTGCTGTGTAGACAGCTACAGAATGTCAGCAAGTTGTTCCTAGACCTTGCTACTACTAAGCTGCTTAGAAGTCATTTCTCACTGTTAAAGAAGATTTCCATACTTCAATTTATTTCTCCTACTTCCCTTCTAACATCTCAGGTTTTTCAGCATTCTGCTTCTAAATAAATAAGTATTAATATATTTGTATTAAACTTAACTATTAAGAGCAATTAATTTTAAACTTTGTGAGGCTGGTTTGTTACTCTCATAGGTGAATACAAGTATAGACACTCTCAGATGCTTCAATGTAATATAGTATTCTTTACTGTTGAATTATAGTGACCTATTTTATCTTTCTTAGCCCCCTGACTACTGGTTTAATTGAAATGCAAGGTTAAGTCAATGCTTAAGCTTGAGACCCCTTCTTTTGGAAACTTCACTGGGCCTGGTTTTATTTTCCTCTTTTTTTTTTTTTTTTTAATGCTGCCGTATGAGTCTAGAGGGAAGCATTGAGTCTCTCACCATGAGTAACTTATCTAAAAGTGGAGAAAGGAAAGCACTCAGTTTTGAGGCTCGGAATGTCCAAGCCTACTTTGGAATATGACATTCTGCTGAAACATCTTGTCCATCTTCAGAAACTAGATTATTTTTACAGATACAATAAGGTCCTGTCTAACATACCGAAATTACGAACTTCCATCTGACTGTGATTTTCTCCCTTTATATCCCCAATGGATATGCATTTCTCTTTTTCCTGCTGGAATGTAAATTAGGATTTTACTATGAAAGCTTCACTTTGTTTTATCCTGCACTTCATTACTGTGACTGGGACAGCAGAAGTCCTGGAGTTTGCAGTGCTTTGTCTAAGGAGGATGCCAAAATAAAGATATTAACAATTCAGCAAAGGATCAAAAAGCAGCTAACACAGAATAGTTCACGGAAGGGATGATACTGGGAGCTCACTGCAATACAATGTACTTTTATCACTGGAAAAAGTGCCATGGTTCTAGTTCTGTTCTGAAGAATATAACCTCACATTTTTCTCCAAACTATTTGAAATACTGTGCTAATAATAATTCAAAGAGCTCAAAACCACAGCCATCATGATCTTACAGAACTTGCACTTGGAGACAGATGTGAAAAAATCAATGCCTCCAAAATTAAGTGGTATTTTGTCCATGCTTAAATCTACAGCCTATGCAATTCCGCAAAAAATGTGCTACCAGACTTAAAGAAACACATCTTCTCTAAAGCCTTTGGAGATGCTCACTTCTCCTTCAGGTGTTAAAGTAAAAAAGCCAGTTGTATCAGCGAGAAGAAAAAAACAAAACAAAAAACACACACACCACATCCCCACACACATTAAACACCTACCTTGAAAGGTCTTTGCAAACTCTATATTGCAGACCAAACCACTGTCATTTACCTATCATAACAGACTGCTCTGAACTCAATAACAACACGAAACAAATTCTCATCACTGCTTTCTCCTTCTCCTGCTGTAGCACAGGCCACTGTCATGTTCATCGAGTGGCAACCTCTAAGCCTTCATGAAAGTGACAAAACTGGTAATACTTGAGGGTAAACCAGAGTCAAGGGAAGGAAAAAAAACCTTGCTTACAACAACAGTAAGAAATTTGTTATTGGCCCAACAAGGAGCACAAGCAGCATGACCGCTGGGTTAACTTCCCAGTTCCAGTCTAATCTTTTCACCTTGATATAATATATGGGCTATGACTGAATCTTGTTCATTACTCCACATCATTCATGACATTTATTGTCTGCTAGACAATTGCCTACCGACTTTCAAAGCAAATGATCCATTCCACAGGTTGCATATCCTCCTTATTAGTAATTCTGTTTCTCCTTGTCATCTTCACACTAACAAACAAAAACAAATAGACACATCACACACACCAGTTAAAGAGGATGAAAACTTGCCACCAAAGAATCTTTTGTTGTACTCAAATAGCAATACAAACTGCCTTAGATGGTCTCATTACGAAAGATTCATCTCAGTAAGTCTAAGATGGTAAAATAAAATGTGAAAAAGTTTATTCCTTTCCCCCAGATGAATGCTTCACATACTAAATATTTAATACGATTTCTTAGATCTGCTCATACAAAAAACTAAGTGTTTTTTGCAATGCTAAGTGAGGAGCTCACAAAGTTTGAGTGTTTTGCAAATACAAGTTTTTTTGATTGTCCTCCCTTTGCTCAGAGAGATATTTCTTATTTAAATAGATGATTGAGGGACTGATTTAGAAGTCAGAAATATCCTTCGCTGCTGGCTCACCAGAGGCAATAGAGTGCGATGAGGATCTCTATACTTCTGAGTTTGAGTCATTCCTCTGTTCCTATATATATCTGAAAAGATTTTTATTGTCTTCATGTTCGGAGAAGAATACTTTATCCGCCTCTTTTGCATATTGTTAGTTTCTTTTTGTTATCAAGTTGTCTTCATTTCCAAAAGGAATATCAAGGGAAAGAACTTATCTCAGTTTTTTTTATTCTACTAACCCCTCACAGAAATTTCCCAAAAAAAAGGTTTTGTTTTGGTAATCAGATTCAGTTTGGAAAGGCATTTTTTGAACAGCACATTGTACAATCTTCAACCGGCACAGGTCAAGGATTGCTCCACTGAAGACAGTACGATCATGAAGATTTGGGATCAATAAACAGAAAGTCAAGACCCTGTGTTTGAACTATTTATCACGGCATATAAAAAGTCATAAGCATTGTCCCCAAATTTTATTCAGCAACACAGTTACTCTAACAGGAAATAAAAAGAAGTTTTGAAAAGAAAAATCATGTTATACCATATTGGAATCCAACACTTGCACTAGCTTAGTCTCAGAACCACACAGATTGGTCTCAAATTCCAAATTAATTCTCTGTCAGAAGAAAACATTCGCAACTTCAAAACTGAAGCTCTGTACCTTCTCTGTTCCACACAGCCTAAACATATTTGCCAAAGCACCTTCTGACAAGCTGGCAGAATGCCAGAGAGTACAAAATCCTAGTGCTGATCAGATTTTCACAAAACAGAGTTTTATTGTGTCCTTAAAGAACTCTCCGAGGCTGAGTGGGCCTCTGTCCTCATCACAGATTACTATCACACAGCAGCAGCGGCACCACACACGTTGATATGCAGGTCACATCCAACCCTCCATCCGTCCAGAGACTGCAATCAGGTACCTGATAACAATGCAAGTCACATCAGCCGGACGGCTGCCGCAGTGAACTGATTCATGCTGGTGCCTTGATGCAAATAACAAGCACACTAGGGCCAGAAGATGTAGGATCTTGTCTTTATAACACAGATGCTGTTTTCGAGATGGAACATTCCAGTCTCTCGCAGGTATGTGGTGTAGCTACATTTGCTCTCTTAGCCTCTGGCTGAAAAATGGCATTGTGTGACACATTAAAAAAAGAAAGAGTGCTGTGAAGCGGGGGTTGAGGAAACAAACACAATTTAATCACTGAGCTGCTGCTCACTTCCCTGTGCTGTGGCACTATTTCTTTCTGTAAGCGATGCATATTCCCGGCATCTTTGCCACCAGGTAAAAACTTGTCTAATAGCCTTGAAACGCTGAATATAAATAAAAGGTTAGTCAGGCACACTTAAACTGATTACTGATCAAATAAATAAAACTTTCTCTTGTGTTAAGCAGGCATCTCTGGGTTTTTTTCCTGTTTAGCCGTCTCACTACATAATTTTATGGAAATTTTCTGTAAGTATCTGTGTAACTTGCACATAACACAATAAACTCTTAAGCCATGACAATTCTCGTTCCTAAGGTTACATGTGATATTTATTTATTGTCCTGCCACCCAAACAGAAGTGTTAGTGCCAGATCATGCCACAGAACAATTCTGAAGGGACGTAATCCTTCAATACACTCAGCAGAACAAACAATAAATTGAAGAAGCAGTGAACTAAGGTATTGTCAAGCTGCACTGAGCTACAAATACTGAGCAGGAAAATGCAATTATTTAATTTCCCTCATCACACCTTGTTTTGTTTTGCCCAGATTTCTCTCACATAATTTGGCATGAAATGTATGAACTTAGTTTATGAAAAAGATTTTATTTTATGTTTTGCCCTGAGATGACTCCTTTCTGGCTTTTATCTTCATTATTTTCCTCTCATCCAGGAAGAAAAAAAAATGAGCTGAACATGAAAATAAAGAGGAAAATATTAAAATAATTTGAAGTTGGCAACATAAGCTAGTGAGATGCAGCAGTTTCTTCACATGCCCCTACAAATAAATACATAACCACATCAGTTTGAAGGTATGAAGACAATATACATTTCCAAAGCAGCCACAAAAACACTGACACCACTGCTGCTATCTAACGCATTTGATTCACAAGTCTTCTAAGAGGAGCCACCCGGCATGGCATCTGTGTGGGATCAAAATATTTACATCTCGTAAAATAAGGACAGACAACAGACCTCTGTAGGAATAAACATTTTTTTTTTTTCCACTTAAAGCTCTAAGTAGTAAGACATTATCACAAATATTTTTCCTGAAATTACAAAACCTTCAAACAAGCAAACACACCTGAACCACGGCAGAGGACCCAGCAGTGCCTGGAGAACAGGCACAAACATCAAGGGAGTTATCACAACAATCCTTCTGGCCAAAATTAGCCCTAGGACCACCATGCAATAAACAGGTTGGTGAGCATACAAGATGGTGTTCTGATCCCAAAGGCGTTCTCAGTCCAGCATGTTAACCCAGATAACATCAGATAATCTCCCATGAGCACCCTTCTATAGAAAATACATTTGAAATCTAGCTGCTTCCACAACTTGTAGAACCCTGCTGGACAAAATTCTGCTCCCTGGAGGGAAAAAACTTTCTTTTCAGGAAGAGCAAATTTTTTTAAACTTATGTCATAGACCAGTTTACAGTAGGATCTTCCACCACTTCAGTAAACTGGGAAAGGTGCTTCACTGGTTTCCATTTCTAAGATGAAAGGCCACACGGACTGCAGAGCAACGAGATCAACAGGCACACACAATGGCCTCTGATGGTGGCTTGCTGATCATTCAAGTCAGGAATCGATGTTTTATCCACACAAAACCAGCAAAACAAAGAGAAATCAAACTCTTATGTTTAGACTTCAGTTTACCTATACACAGAGTAGGACTAGCTTCCTTTTCCAAACTTATGTGTTTGAGGATGTACTTTGGCATAATGACAGCTTCATCCACTGAAAAAAAAATCACTACCCGATTTCCAAGTTTGGCATCTGGGAGTCTGTTCTATGGATGTGTTTGCAAAGGATCACACAGGGCTGGTTCTGCATACCTTGTGCGTTCAGTCAAGAAACAGCTACAAAGTACAAGGGTAGTCCCAGATCTATTTTATATCTGTTTCTGCAAGAAGGACCATTTATTTTAAAGTGTTGTAGATAATAAATATTCCACATATGCTATTCACAATGCCAAGGACAGCAGAAAGAAATATGAGACACAGAATGACTAAGGTCTCCACATTTCACATGTAATGCTGGAAAAAGTAGTTAGAAAACATACTTCATTTACATCTTCCCAGTTACACCACACTACTGGCACTTAAGAAGCAGTTCACTTAATGAAGCCTCTATTGTCAGAAGCCAATTCACAGTCTGCATTCAAACATCACAATTTTATTTGATGCTTTCAAAAATCAGCAGGAAATAAAAGCAATGGTGAAAAAGTTAGGGGGGGTGGGGGGAAACAAGACCAAAAAGAAACCAACACAACCAACACACACCAAACAAAACACCACACACACCAGAGTAAAACTTCCTATAAACTTTCTAGTAACAAATCCCTTCTCAGCACACCAATGCTTTTGCATCCCAGCCAAAGGCACTAGTGTACATTGAAAGATTCTTCAGTCCAGATGAAGGACAAAGCAAGAAGTCTATAACCACTTTGAATATTATCCAAGTTCTGATAATATCAAATAACATGCCTAGCATAATATATACCACAAAGTGATCAGAGCATCGGAGTATGAGTGAGAAGTCAGGGACTCCTTCCTGAAAGATTCAGTGAGGCAAAGCCACTACAAACATGACCAAAGTGAATTTAGAAGCTTCAGATGACATTGGGAAGGTTGAACTACAGAAGTACTGTAGACCAATGAATAAAGAGGTAATATTTTCCATTCAAATTTCAAGTTCATCCAGCTACAAGTCAACAGGGGTTAAATTCCTAAATCATTGTTTAAAAATGAGAGGTAAGCCTCTAGATCACATCAAACTTTAGAAACAGATATGGTCCCTGGCTTACCTTGTCCAACTGTAAAGTAAGTATGATTTTAGATTCCAATACCTCATTACGTTTTAAGGTGTTAATCAAGTAATCACAGATCACAGAGCAATATTTTAAGAAAAGCTTTTCTATGTACAAAGTTGCTCAAAAGTCATCCTGGTTCAGACACGCAGAAACTTGCCTTTCTCTCAGAACCTGTGACACAGAGAATGACCCAGCTTTCCAGCTCTTGGAATCAGCTCCCATCTCTGCTGTACTCAACAGAACCACTTCTCCATCCAGAGGTTAAAGACAGTGTTTCATGCTCCCTTAAATCAAATGAGCTACCAAAATAGCTCCCTGATACCACCCCCTTTGTGCGAAAGGTTCTTGGTCTAGTATTAGCGCACTGCCCACCCTGCTCCACACCATCCCTGCTGTTTCACCAAAATGCCCTGTTTGTATACTCCCAAGATTCCTAGAGCTTGTGTTTACAACAAATGACCAGCTGGAGTTCCCTTAAAACAGGAAAACCATCGAGGCAAGGTCTGTCTGAGCTGACATCGACTGCAGGAGCAGCTTCTGCCTCTCAGCCCTCCAGCTGGATCCGCATTCCCGAGTACAGCCCCTCGCTGCAGTGCTGGCTTTTGCAGCCAGCGAGAACATATGGAGGAGGTCCTGCTCTCGCAAACCCCAGGGACTGCCATTGTGTGCCCAAACAACAATTCCATGGAAAAAAAAAAAATTTGCTCTGATTTACGAAGCCATTTTATACACTGGGCTCTAATGTCACTCTCTGTCAGCCAACAGGACAATCCAATAACCTCAGAGTTGGTGGCCTGACTGTGCTGTAGCCAGGAGTGGTGTTAAAGATACAGGGCCCACAGGCAAGATGAAATTCTGCCTATTCAAACACACAAGGCATTCCCTCTCTGACCAAAGGAAGCCTTGGCACATTTACTAGTTACCATGTAACACTTTGTTCAAAAAAAAAAAAATTAACCCCTCCACCCCTCTCATGTCTCCAGCAGCAGCTATTAATAGAAGTATCACCAAGTATTTTGATTAAAATATTGCTTCAGGAACAAAAATGGAAGTTACACATACATCCACACATCCCTTGAATGGCCTTATATGCAAATAGGCAAAGATGAAATGGATACAAACTATAGATTAGATACAATGGGAGCTATGTAACAGGAATGTAGGATGGGGCAGGGGGAACAGAATATGAAGTACAGGGAAAAAAAGTATATTTGAGTCTTCATCAAAAATAACTCCCAAAAGAGCTTGCCTTATTGCAATTTTTTGCTGGTTTAATACAGTTTTCCCCGTATAGTAAAACAGAAGTTCCTACACCATGAATCAAATGAAACCACACAAAATCAAAAGTTTTTTACGAATGTTTCAAACTGAAGGAACAGAAATTACAGACAACCAGCTACAACTTCATATAGTTGGTATCACGCAAAGTGTTCTTAATGAGCTGAAGCAACACAACAGTCTGTGACTACATACTGAAATACTGATTGATCCTAGAAATCAATCACTAGAATGTTTTTAGACAGCATAGTACCTTTTAGTTCAAAGCATCATGTATAGACAATGCAGCTGTGATTTGATTCACCATTTCAGGTAGCACTTTCAAATGGAAAAAGGATCATATGCTCTTTTACTTACACAGAATGCCAAATATTTCCCTCAATTCTACACGAGAAAGTTCCTAATGCTAAGTTAATATTTGATTTAGCCATAAATAAACAAAGTGCCAAATTTTCTCTGGGAAAATCTGTATGTGATATTCAGTTTTCTAACAAACCACATGCCTATGCAATTACTTTTTTTGGAGCTTTTCTGTATAAAAATAGGACCTGCAAGCAGGTACACACACAGACCGTAAATCAGAGAGTCTCGTGAGTCTCATTATTCCAGCCTTGGGGTACAAATACACTTTGCCCATGCCTTTTTAAGGTCCCAGACACAATGTTTCACCATACTCCAATGGGAAAACCTCTAACATGAGTTATCCACCCTATCACACACTAGCTAGGGGATATCGAGGTGGTTCTTACCTGCTAAACAGCATCAGAACCTGGCTAATCTGGCAAAGCTGGGGCAGATGTACTGCTTCCTTCCAACTGAACCTTGGTACAGTTATATACTTCCCCCTCAGTAAAATTAGTAGACCTGTGAAAAAATTAAGGTCATGTTCAACACACAGTTTAGATACACGACCCTAATACAGTCCTGAAATTCTTATTTAGTTGCACAAAAATGAAGACTCCAAGTAACTAAATGAGAACTGAGATGCAGAGAAGCCAAAGGCCAGTGACTGTATGTTACTACACCTAAGATGGGCAAAGCCTCCAAAACACTGGTTTCCATGACCCTTGAAGCAAGATCTCTCGTAATCCATCCTACAATACAAAAGTACTTTATATTTTCTGTGGGGTTTTTTTGTTTGGTTGGTTTCTTGTTTTGTTTGGTTTGGGTTTTTTGTTTTGTTCTTGTTTGTTTGTTTGAGGCAGGATAAAGATGACATGTTACTGCAGTTTTTTGCCAGAGTACTTCTGCAAAGTTTGATATTTCAAATACTTCATTTGAGCTGCTGCTGCTAGTGCATTTTCATCAACGTTAAAAAAAAAAAAAAAAAGTAGTGAAAAACCATGATACCAGTGCAGTTATCAGCTGCCTCATGAAATATCGGTAAGTGGCTGGTATTGCTGATTATCAAATAGGTACCCTGTTCGGCACTTGTGGCATTAAACATCCCACACAAATTCACATGGGCAAGTGCAGGATGAAGCTTCACACAGCAGCTGCCACAATGCACATGCTATCACACCAAACCCTTGCAGAAACACTCAGAGATCAGTTGAAAGCGCCGCACTGTCCAGAATGCTGAGAGACTCCTGTTTGCCTTGATCTTCTGACTGCAAAGACTAGCTGTAGATGGGCAGTGGTTGGAACCTCGTTCTTTGTGTACACTTCAAGAACCATTTCTGTGCTAACAAGGCCAGGCAAACAGTGACACACATTTTCATTACACACATAGGAAGGACTTCAGCCCGCAGCCTTCACACTCATCGTTTGCCCAAGAAATCAGAAAATTGGGCATCTTAAGAGGGGATCTGGGCAATCTATTTCCTTGTGTTTTGTCTGCTTCCCAAACCAAAACAAAATGGAAGTTTTCATAAGGAGTTGTTCTGTACAACTTAAACACATGAACACACAGCATAAAAGAAGTATGGTCACACTTACTTAGGCAACTGAGGAGCCTGTTTCCTCATTGCCTGCTTGACATTCTTATCAGCGGAGCATTGTTTACAGCACAGAAGTCAATGGAAGCCCAGGGCCCGCTCCAGCCGGGAGGGGTGAGCCCAGGCAGGGCTCCGGCACAGGGCCCAGCAGACACAGCCCGCCCACTGCCCCCCAACTTGTGGGGCAACCGCAGCTTCCCCTTTGCTTTTGCCTCTAAGGCAGCACAGCCGACCTTTACTTACACAGCAGACCCTTACGCAGGCCTAAAGCCACCAACCACTGGGCTGCCCCCACAGGCCCGGCTTGCCCTGACACACAGAGCCGCCTCAGGTCTGCCCGGCAGGCGCTTCTGCGGAGCGGGGTGGCGGACGGGTTGTGGTGGGGTTTTATTTGTTTCTTTTTGTTTGCTTGGGTTTGCTTGTTTTCAAAACACCAGTTGTTTACTTAGACATCAAATATCCGAAATTGCAGCCCTCTTGGTCTGGGTCCTTTGCTTCCCCCACCATCAAGTTACAGAATATCACTGGAGTGCAACACAGGTAAATGAAATTTATCATTTGAGGAGAACACCAAATATAAATAATTGCACCTACTTTCATTTATTTAGCGTGAAGAAAACAGCTCCTTTGCTGTTACCTTTCACTAACACAGGTTACAGCAAGGCAGACAAACTGTGTTTGTAACTGAGTTGCTCAGAATTTTGGAAGCAAGTTTTACAAGAGAACCTTCTTAATTTAAGAATTCATAGTTTTCAATTAAAAGTTTTCTAACCAAATCAAATTCAAATTAAATCCAGTATACAGCCTACATGTAATTAAGCTCAGAGCTGAAAAAGGATCTCCAGATTCATATTTTGAAGCTCAAATGCACTGCCACATATTAATGTTATTTCCAAGAGGTGCATGAACGCTTACTATTGGTAAAATCAACATTTTTTTGCCACTTCTGATGAGCAAATGACACTGCTGACCTTTAGAATGGGGACTATTCTTTGAGCAGCAATGGAAAAGCTCCCAAAAGCAGCACTGGTGAAGAATGAATCATATGTAAGCAGAAGTAGTCTACCCATTGCACGCTTCCATCAACTCAGAGTCAATCAAACCCTCCGAGGCCAGCACGGTGAAGCACTTTACAAAACTCCGCACAACACTGGGGACTTAAGGAAGGAGTCTTCAATAATGAGCAAACGCTATCTAGGGGTTTCATGATGAAAGCACGCAAGAGGCTCCCAGCACTCCAGCAAGACAGCACAAACAGAGTTCCCCAGCATGTGAAGATTTTTGCCAGGGCCAATTCCCTTCATAAAAGGGGCTGCCATGTTCACAGCTGCCAGATAATTGTCTGCATTGCTGTGGATTGCAGATTATTTTTATCTTACAAGCGGGATAGGAAAACACAGAGGAAATGTAACTTATTCACCAGAACACAGACAAAAGGCTGAGAGGCTGACAGGCTCCTGGCTTATTTCATAAACATCCCTTGAGAATATTCTGCTCACAGATGCGTTTCAAAGGAACAGCAGTAGGTGGTAAACAAACACCATACACCTTTCTCTAAGGAGCTTCAGTTCTCTCTTCCTGATCTCAAGCTATCAGATACACAACAATCCACTGCTACAACACAGCTTCTTGAAATGCATTTTCAAAAAATAAAATAAACAGTATGCGTGCACACACGAGACACTTTTTTCTCTTAACGTTACCTTTTCACAAAATAGGAATGCCTTTGTATAAAGAAATTAAGTTTTTCTTTAACAAATAAGAGCTAAATAAAAACCAACAAAAACATTTTTATTCTCCAGATCAAACTCTAATTATATGTTATTTTTAAGTGACTGAAAAATGTTCTATTTTTTTTTACTCAACTGATCAGACATCTTGAAAACAAAGAATGCCATAATAGCAGAGTAATAGAATTTCCTGCTTGAGGTAGCACTTGAAATTTTAACCAATTACCTGTATGTTTAAGCCAGAAACTTGTTTAATCAAATTATACTTTCTAGTCCTAACCTGAGAGAATCAAGGGAAATAGACTCCACAATTTTCCTGACACTTTGATCCAACAGTTAATCAACTTCACCTAACAAAAATTCATGTTTCATATTTAATTTGAGTTTTTCCTGGGTTCAGCTTTCAGGCATCTGTACTTATTACATTTTTCCTGTTAGATGAAAAAGGTATTTATAATTCTAGAATTTCCTCCAGGAGAAAGTACCACAACATAGGAGAATTAAGCAGTACCTTGGTGGCTAACCACCCTAACATATCATGCTCCTTAAATCCACCCCTGAAGACCAGACTTCTAATAAATCAGTTCTTCTTTTCTCCACCTTCCCCTCCACCCAGTGTTCTATTGATAATGTGGACCAAGCACAGAACATTCCAGTACTGGCCTGGAATTTTGTACCGGACTGTGCACAAAGACATGATGTCATCCCCAGTTGCTGTTCTCTATTCCCCTTCAAGGCTCGCAGTGGATGTTTTGCCATTGCAGCACACTTGGAGCCTGCACCAAGTCTCTAATTCATTGCAGAGACCACAGAATCACTGCTGTACAGAGTGCAGTTCCCAATTCAGTAACCACAGATTAAGTAACCCTAGATATCTGACCTTGCCAGCAGCATAAAGACCACAGTTATTTGAACAGACACAAGTCACCACACAATGTCAACTGCTCTAGAGTGTTGCCCTTTTTCTTTACTGTTTATCATCACGTTGCTTGGCCCTCCTGTAGGTAAGTCCTTAAGCATGTGCTTGAGGATTAGTCTAAACTACCAAGCGCCCTAGAATTGAGCTTGCATTTAAGCAGCTATGTTCCTCTTTAGTACCAGAAGGAAGGTTGCTCTCAGCAGGTCAGATGATGCTCTGTGCTCTGTGCCTCAATTGCCACCAATACCCAAGCTCTCTCAGGCAAAGCTAGCAGGTTACCTCTGCTCTCCTCTGCAGCCAGCAGTAATTGAATATAATAAGACTTTAAGTGCTTTCCTGCATAAGGGGCACTACTCTGATCATGGCTCTAAGGAGTCCAGCTGAGGAATATAACCCTCCTCCCCAACCCCCAGTCATTTTCAATCTACCTGCGGGGAAATCCTGTTCACTTTTCCCCATGCTTCTGTATCTCTTAAGTTCTTACAGCCATTTCACGTGCTGCCTTAACCCTCTTTGTTGCCATACAATTCTCTCTAAGTTCTTTAACATTATATAAAGGCATGAGAACACCTGGTGTAAAAAGCTCCCTATTATGAGAAAAAAAAAGTGTATCTGAATTAAATAAAAAGGAAAAACCACGCAGTAACCACACACACACACAAATAGACACACACACAAACACCACCACACAACAACAAAAAACACACCAACAAAAAACCCCACCAACACAACCCTGCACAATGGAAGAGCAACTCAGTGAGCCAGAAATCCACTTGAACAGATGGCTGAATGCAACCCATGGGTAACTCCATTTAATCTCCTCACTTGTTTACTGAACCAAGTCAGAGAGGGATGCCCTCAAAGTTGGATGCATGGAGCCAGCTGAAAAAAAGTGCTGGAAGAGATCTGAGCACTGATGCTGTTAATCTATCAAAGTAATTGAAGAAACTTACACACTTAAAAATAAAATGCTGCCATTAGCACAACACAAGGCTATACCTTGCATGTAACAGCCTATATCACTATTGACAAAGAAAACAGAAGCCCTACTAACCCAGTTAGAACAGCACTGCAGTAGGAGCTCACACTGAGTTACCCACCAGGCTGTACAAGCCTACAGGCTGTTGTTGCCTAGGGTACAAATCCACCTGCTACTGTTTCTGTTCTGCAAGATCTCAATGTCTTGTTTAAGAAGTATGTGTATATTTTCAAATGTGCCTTAAGAGGGAAAAAACCCACACTCCTTCATATCTTACCAAGTCTGTCACTTTACTTCAAGATCGACAGCGTCATCACTGTAAATTCTGGTTCACGCGCACCCACACTCTGCTTTCTCTTCTAGGGAAACAGCCTAGGCTCTCACTTCTCTTCTACTGAAGAAAATTAGAGCGTTATGAGAAAACAAAAAAGTATTCCAGACAAAACAATTACTTCTGGAAGACAGGTGATGAGTATTATTTTTAATGAGATAAACCAGCAAGTAAACATAGTATCTACTCGGCATTCTGCAGCTCTCCGATGCTTTCAAAACATTAGTCAGAGCTTCATAGCAGGGAGGAACGATCATTGCTCCTATGTTATGAAGTGTTCAAGCATCTAGACATGCCTAGAACTTGAATAACTTTTGGTAAATCTACAGACACACTGCAAGACTGTATTATCTCAGTACAATCAGGAAGCAGCTCAAGGTGCTTGTGGCCAGTCTTCTTGTACCACTTTCCGCTACATTTGAGATGACTTTGCAAAGCAACAACACACCAAACACCAGCTAAAGAAGCAGGCTGTACTTCTGTAATAGTTAAGTGAACAAGCTCCTCGCAAAAGCTGTCTGAAGTGCAAGGTGGCACGAAAACGGTCTCATGATGAGCTGCACATAAAGGAGCTCTTGGCAGAAGCAGAGGAGGAACAAGCCACGACCTTTAACACAAACCCAGCTTTTTTCCTTCATAACAAAGGATCTCAGTAAGCTGCCTTGAACAGAAAACAGTGTACTTCCAGTGGATGCTCAGCATCTGGAAGAAGGACTCGATAGGTCTTAACAGTTCCTGCATGAGGAAGCTCTCCATTGTGGAAGCTATTGTGCTTTTTCCAAAGTCAGAGTCCCGTAAATTTTAACTGTCAACTGTGCCTCAAAATAATTACTAGGTGGTTTTGTTTTGTTTTGTTTTTTCAAATACATTCAGACACGTGGGATCTTATGTTAACTCGCCCAAATTTACTGCAAAATCTGAACATTACAGAAAGAGCTGAATGGGTAGAATTTTGAGCTCATGGCAATGCATAACACAAAGAAAAACTCCTGTGGGTAGAAGATCATCTATAGCATAGAGGAGAAAAAAAACAATACCTTCCCCTAACAAGAATACATGTTCTGAATAAAGTGCATTAAGAAGTACTGCCATGTGAGGTATTGATTTGAAAAAGCATTCTCGCTTTTTCTCTTCTCAGCTGTAAACTAGAATAGTTCCTTGGATCTACCATGAAATCTGCAATACATGGAGCGCAGAGTAGTTTTGTCTCCTATAAATCTCCTTCCTGCTCCCAAGCAGACCTTATTGCATTCCTATGGCCAAGCTGAAAGGAGGACAGTAGTAGAATTACTGTGCCAACTAATAAATCCCTTTCTAAGAGAACTGAAGTACAAGGGACTGAATTATTCAGCAACACACTTGGCACTGGAGATGTGGAACTGCTGCTTTTCATTAGCATCAACCTTGTCTGTCGACATAGTTTCTGTATTCATACATTTCTTGCCATGCAGCAGAGGTGCAAGTCACATGAACCAGCTGGGCCACAAGTGTCATCTTTATTCCCCTTGCATTGCTAAACTCTCATCTTTTTGGGTCATCTCAGGAATCTGAACAACCTGAGATAAACCCTAGCCCAGAAGCAGCTACTCACATTAAAATTAAGTCCTAGCCTAGATAACTCTGCTCATCTCAGCTCTATCACTGGACCAGAACGCCCTAAAAAAAAAATTTTAAAAAAGTTGAGGACATTATGGATCTCAGCAGCAGTCAGGTAGCTGTATAAGGGTTTTTGTCTCTAGACCTGGGCCTGAGGAACTATTTGAAAGCCAAATTTGATCTATGCATCATTTTTCCTAAAAGGCTTCTTAAATGTCTTCCTGAATCAAAAAAACCAAACCAAACCAAACCAACAAGTAATTTGACACAATCCAAGCTGGAAAAGTTATGAAAACTACAGAACTAACTGGCTCACTGCCACTCAAGGTTTGCTCAATTTGCACAATTGTATGGGAATGTTGC